>JBBDGP010005059.1:0-52721 GCA_037952835.1 Lithobates septentrionalis | reverse complement strand
AGGAAGAGGGGGAAGAGGAAGAGGTAAGAGGAGGAGGAAGAGGTAAGAGGAGGAGGAAGAGGTAAGAGGAGGAGGGAAGAGGAGGAGGTAAGAGGAGGAGGGAGAAGGAGAGGGAGAGGGAGGGAGAGAAGGCAGAGAGAGGCAGGAAGGAAGGCAGAGGAAGGAAGGCAGGAAGGAAGGCGGGGAGAGAGGAGGGGGTAAATGTTTTTAACGAAGTGATCACATAATCTGTTAGCTGAATAAGAGCTGGGGAAGGAGAAACAGCAGCCCACCGATATTCTAAAAAAAAACAAAGTCTTGCGAGCTACCATGTGAAAATCCAAATTAGAGCCGATTAAAAGGACAGCTGCTAACATTGATCACGTCCATACGCTCGTGCCAAATAAAAGTTTTATACCACAGCATTCCTATGTGAAAAATCTAGTGAACATAACAATGCAATCTTATGCGATTAAAAGTTGCGATCATAAACAATTAAAAATTGTAATCCTGTGCGATCCTCCCAATGACAACCTGTGTAGTGTACACACCTCTACATACACGTTGCATTCATATGCAATAGAGAAATATGCAAACCTATGCGATAGTGTTCGCAGTGTTCAGTACGATAACCATATGATTTTATTTGGATAGCGCAGCATCGGTATAAAAGCCCACTGATATTCCAGTGAATGGCTGTGCAGGGGTGTCAGGACAAGTCTGATGATTGGAGAACAGGCTGAGCTCCCAGCACAGCTAGAAAACTGACCACGCAGTGGACGCAATACCAAGAACAGGAGACGTCTGCAGGAGTGAAGGATCAGGTAAGTAAAACCGATTTTCCCAGTTCCCTTTAAGTAAATGAGAATTTAACCCTATGCAGTGTGGAGGCAGACCCACGGCACGGGAGGATTTTTTACTTTCCCTGGAGCTCAGCTTTAAAAAAACGTAAAGTGACCAGATCTGCAGGAAGGAGAAATGTAAACTTCCACAAATAGCATTCCAAAACATTCCACGTTTAAATGCGCACATTCTTTACATAGCGAAGGATTGGCCATCACAAGCGTACTGGAGTAGGAATATTGCAGCTTCTGTTAAAAAGGGAACCAAATCAGAATAGAAAGAAGGGAGCTGCCACTTCATATTCATTTTTGATGTTTACATTTTTTACAGACCTCTGAAGCATCCACACTTGTTATTAGGTTGTCTACAGACTACATTCAGACCTCAGAATCCCGGCTCTACCTACTGAGTCACTGTCCTGGAATGGGGACCCAACCAACCAAGTCTGACATGTCTGATCTCCCAACCTAAATACTTGTTTCAAGTCAGTGACCTCGCCAATTAGTGAAGCCAGGATCAGGATGTCCGTTTTGGCGATTGCCTTTAAAAACCTTCTCCAGGAGTTGCAGGCCCCAAATTTCTACCCTCACAGACTTCAGTCCAAATAGATGATTTCCACAAATCTTCACTTCTCCAGAAGATACAGGGAATCATTTATTCTACCTTTAAAAAAAAGGGACATTAAGCTCTGGGTAAAAAAAAAAAAAAAAAAATCTACTCAGGTATTGTAGAATCTCATATTAGCCAAAGTATTTCATATTATTCATAAAGATTTGCATAGATTTTATTGATAAGTATTATTATTCATATTATTATATAGTAGTGGTTTTATCAATATTATTCAATAAGTAAAGCAACAATTATAATGTATACTGTGTTTTCCATAGATTTAGAAAGTCTTCATTTTTAAGTGTTGAACTTTAAATGACCTCTGCTTTATGACAAGTACTTGTACACAGGTGTTCTCGAAAATGTATTACGATAGTCTACTGGGTGAAAGTTCACTAGAATAGATTTAAGTTATATAGAATTGTCTCAAGTCTTTGAAATACATATAAATCAGACGGATAAAGATAAGAAAACAGGTGGTTTAGAAATAAAGTTATGTACAGTACATTAAATTAAGTTTTGACAGGGTCAAACAAAGGTCTGCTTGTGCTCTCATTAAACTATTAAAATACATACATATAGTGAAACTACAAAACATCTGGTGGGGTTATTGAAAGTTCATTTTCCCAAAAGTCATAAATCTAAGTCTTGAACTTAGTTAAATCTTATCAAGATGAGGAGAGTTTGATAACACAGCTGGGTGCCAGACTGTCTCTACACAGGTGTTTTTAATTGGTCAAAACCAGTTATAAATCACTTTAATGAACATATAGGAATTTTGGGAATAATTAAGTTGATCTGGCTGTTGAACAGGTGTCAGATTTATGGTTAGTTACATTGAGTAGATCTTAGCGACCAATCATATGTAAGAGATATGATTAAGACAAGACTTGTAAAAAAGGGTATATAAATGCAAGCTCTACAATTGTTAGTCAGACAAGTCAGATAGGAGCTCATAAGGCTGAACTCTGTGTATGCTGCCCTATTGCAAGGGTCATAGGAGGTCAGAACCAATGGGCAAGTATCTGTCCGTAACTTGTCACCTCGTACGAGTCAGAGAAGACTTCTTAACTTGTTCCAGAATGTGGTCTCAGGTGAATTTCCCTCACGAACTTGGTCGAGCTGGAACCCAGAACTGTGAGGGGACCAGACCACTGGCCGATCGACTGGTCCCTATCAGGTGAGGGTTCCCAAGAATTGGCAGAAAAGACCCATTCTGGTTCAAGGTGAGAACAATTCACAACTGTTACAAATTGGTTAGAGGATAAGAATACCTATATCTAAATATGCTTGCATTGTAAGAAACTGTATAAATTAGACCTGTATCTTGTAATACTTTGAACATGAACCTGTATGTTATCAGCTGTTAATAAACCTGCATTGCTGAAGTTCTGCCTGGTTCGATACTTTACTATTCTACTTCAGTATTCATTCTTAAGCTATAAACATCCCTTCTATTGCCCTCGGCCTCCTCCAATATAACTTTTTGCGCCATCAACTTCCTTTTAGAGGATGGCTACATTTGTAAAACACACAAATGTAAGCTAGTTAACGTGGACACAGCATCAGATAGAGCCGGGGGGTGAGCAACAGAATTCGATTTAATGGACTCCCTGAAAGGGGGACTTTTAGTTTGAAGAGCCAGGTGGTTTCTGCAGGGCCACCCACGGCCTGAATTTCGGATGACTCCTAGGAATTGCCAACGTTGGATACATGTATGGTCCGCTTCTAAACACAACAGGATTCTTCACTTTCTGTGGCAAATTAAACCTTTTGACTTTGAGTCATCTGCTGGCTTCCTAGACCTCTTTTGACTTCAGCGCTCAAACCTCCCTGCCATAGTTCCCAGCCCTTCTCCTGTCCATCTCGGAGTCTCCCACTCTTCCCGTTAAGTTCTACTGTCCAAGACATGTGACATTGCGTTAAGAGCATCGGAGGGGGGCAGATAAGTGGAGCTTCCACTTTTGGTGGAACTTGGATTTAAGCTGCAGTTTTTCTAGCGCTCTCCCACCAACCCCCCCCCCCCCCCCCCCGTAACAGAGCAGCTAATGAGGGTTTTTATACACATGCCGCTGTGCTTTGCAGCCGTGGCGAACATTATATCCTGTTGAGTTTAACAGGCAATACCGCCACTGGCTTTAACCCATTTAAGTGACTTGGGCCACAGCACAATAACGTGGCAAGGAGGCAACACATTGCCTCCCACTTGCCCGTCAACCGCCCTCTGAAAAACAATCCACAATATCGGGGGGGGGGCAGGGGGGGAGAAAAGGGAAAGGTTCTCACTGTTCCTTCCTCTAGCAAAAAAGGACCCGATGTGCCTGTTATGTTCTGCCAGCTGCACTGTGCAAATTACATCCTCGCTTCATCATTACTGAAGTTCTTATTTTTTTTAGATTTGGGAGGAATTTAATGGCAATGCTATAAAGACATCTATCGCCCGGGCTTTAGACCTGGTTGTAATAAAAGTTCCAGAAAAACAATGATATGTATTGACATTACCAAATGCCTCTGTATATAAAAGATAATTGTGTTTTGGCTATTAAGCGATATCTTGCCCATTAGGCACACGGAGTCCTATTAACAAATGTTCTGACATTAGAAAAAAGGTTTATAATTGTATTACAGAGGCCGCTCTGCAGATAAACAAGAGCAGATGTAGCCGGCCCACGCTATTTAAATTACATTTACACAGTTCTCATGTCTTGGTGACCAACGCAGGGCTTATGTTAGAAGATGTACAGCAGCTAGAACCATGGGTGGGGGGGCGAGTCGGGTCCACCAAAGTACGCCAAAACCCAATCTACCAACATTCACCCTTCAGTAGAACGGTGTTAAAAGTGTATGTTACACCGAATAGGTTTGTGTGTTCACATCGGGGTGGATAAAAAGCAATGATATAAAATTAAAAAAAATAAAATAAAAAAAAAAAGTTTTTAAATCACTCATTTTAATTAAATGCTTTTGTAGTAAAAATCTATCTAAATAGATAGTTTTCTATTTAACCACTTCAGCCCCAAAAATGTTTTACCCCCTTCCTGACCAGAGCACTTTTTACAATTTGGCACTGCGTCGCTTTAACTGGTAATTGCGCGGTCATACAATACTGTACCCAAAACTAAACTGCGTCTTTTTTCCCCCCTACAAATAAAGATTTCTTTTGGTGGTATTGGATCACCTCTGTGATTATTTTTGGCGTTCTAAACAAAAAAAAATAATTTATATATAAAAAATAAATAAATAAAAAAAAGCCATAAATCTTTCCCATAGTTCCCATTTTTAGTGTTTAGAATTTAATAAACTGAAATTTTGTCTATATTGCATGTCTCTATCAGGTACCACAACATTTTTTTCTTATGGTGAGGTAGGACTTGTTTGGAGTGGTCCCTACTACTTCCTCCCTAATCCCTCCTATCATAAACTCTCTAAGGATGATGGTACCTGTAAATTAAATAACCCCCCTCCAAACTTTGTGGCATTATCTTGTATTCTTTCCCATAGTTTGTAGACGCTATAACTTTTGCGCAAACCAATCAATATATGCTTGAGATTTTGGTGAGAAAAAAAAAAAAAAATAAATTAAAAAATATCCCCAATATATTTTTTTTAAAAAACAATTTCTTCATCAGTTCAGGACAATATATAATTATTCTACATGTTTTTGTTTTCTAAAAAATATTTTTGGGGATATTTATTATAGCAAAACTTAGCAAATTTTTTTTTTTAAAGTTTTGCTATAATAAATATCCCCAAAAATATTTTTAGAAAACAGAATTTCATCAGTTTAGGCCAATATATAAAATTCTTCTTCTACATGTTTTTATTTATTTTTTTACCAAAACACGTAGAATAATGATATATTGTCCTGAACTGATGAAGAATTATTATTTTTTTTTTTTTTAATATTTTTGGGGATATTATAGCGAAAACTTTTTCTTTCGCTATATTTTTTTTTTGTACCATACTCGCAATTAGCATATATTGATTGGTTTGCGCAAAAGTTATAGCGTCTACAAACTATGGGAAAGATTTATGGCATTTTTATTTATTCATTATTATTTTTAATTTTTTACTAGTAATGGCGGTGATCTGCAATTTTTAGCGGTATTGCGACGGACAGATCGAACACTTGACACATTTGTTGGGACCATTGACATTTACACAGCGATCAGTGCTATAAAAAAAATGCACTGATTACTGTGTAAATGTCACTGGTAGGGAAGGGGTTAAACACTAGGGGGCGATCAAGGGGTTAAATGTGTCCCCCCCCAGTGTGTTCTAACTGTATGGGGATAGGACTGAGTAGGAGTGGAGACATGAGTAAGCGCTCTGTATGAGTGCGAAACGCGTTAGCTGTTAAGCTGTACCACTCCAGTGGTGTCATAAGTACCTTATAACCCAATTAATAAATAAAGAAGATTTTATCTGCCTATCCCGGGGTGCGGCTGTCCAGATCCTTTTACACTACTATAGGAGTGGAGACATATCGCTGTTCCTACTTACTAGGAAGAGGTCTCCTCTGACAGCACAGCGATTTGTGCGTTGCACACACAAATACCCATGCTGGCGCTCGTGCACGCGGCCAGCGCCGACCGCAGGCCACATGCATCGGGTCCCCCGCCGTGCAGAGGCCACACACACCCTCTGGCGGCTCTTAAAAGGAAACCCCGTACGCGCAGGGGTGCCATTCTGCCCCCGTAAATAGACGTGACCTGGTCGAGAACCGGTTAAGATAGATGCATCAATAATTTAGTTTATTCAGCATGAAACTGAGCTTAGTTATGTAGCATGAGGCTGTATAATCTGCAATATTTACATTTTTGGTAAACTCTTCAACGAATCCAAGCTCTGCAAGCTGAGATAAGTCACTGCATTGATGTATTCATACAATTTCACATTAACCATGAGATAAAACAAAGTTTAGGAATAAATTCCTTTATCCCATTGTTTTGCAAATCTATGTACACTACAAACTGTATGACTGAAGAGAAAAAGCACCTGTACCAGGCTCTAAGCGTGAAGAGGAAGGGAAAGCAGTAAAAATGAAAGTGAAACCTTCTAGGCAGCTTATAAACCCCTTGTGATCCTTCTGCACATAGCTTATAGTGCTTTATTCCTCCCTTGAGGAGCAAAACGGCAGCAGGCCATAGGAGACGCAGTTTGGGAATATTTTAATGAAGTTCCTCTACCTATGGGTGAGTAAAGCAGGTATGTGTGCAAAATGCAACCAAGAGATGCAAAAGACGTGTTGTGATGAAAGGACCGGGTTTGAAGGGTTTTTTTTTTTTTTTTTTTGTTTGTTTTTTTTTTGTGGACCCCGCTGATATATTCAGTTAAGTTCTTTTGTTTGTTTGTTTTTTTTAAAGATATTTTGTTTATGCACTTCAGTCACTAAACATTGATGTTGAAGCAAATAGAAGAATATGCAATAAAATGTTATTTAATGAAAAAGTAGTTCTCCAACCACGTGTGATTAATCTATTAACCTAAAATCGGTTCTGATATTGGATGTTTTACTAACCTGACAACTTAAAATAGGAAACCTTAATTTTGTTTGCAAACATTGAAGTAGTATTGACGTCATCATTGCCTCTTACTCACATTGTGCATTACGGCACTTGTAACCCTCACCATTGCCACAATCCCAAATGAGGGATCACATTCCCCAAAATATGCCCAGGAGAGTCTAGGTTACAGAAAAAGGGACACACACACACACACACACACACACACACACACACACCAAGATCGGCAAAGAACAGTGAGAGGAAGAGAAATGAGGGAAAGAAAGGAAAATCCATCCGGGAACCTCCCGTCAGTCGACATAAAAAGTATCTCTAGGTCTTAGGGACCTGCAAATAGACTAGCCAGGGGGACCATTTTTTTTTTTTTTTTATCGAAAGGAGATTGTCACATAGAACACTTTTTTTTTTCTCCACTCAACATGATCCATGTAGGTTTGCATTTCGTTATTTGCCATGTTCATAAACAGGGCTTTTCCATGGTGTGGCAATTGCAATTTTAGCCAATAGGAAGATAAAATGGATCAGTGAAGTGACTGGGCGTGTCGGGTTACATTTTCCACTGGTCTATTCAGTAGAGCTACCCTAGTATCCTTAACGATATTAACCATTGTGATCGAAAATATGAATGCATGAATCTCACTAGGGGTGCAACGGATCAAAAAAAACTCACAGTTCGGATCGTTCCTCGGATCAGGAGTCACGGTTCGGATCATTTTTGGATCAACAAAAAAAAAAAAAAAAAAAAAAAAAAAAAAAAAATCTCCCCCACTGTAATATCCACAATCTCCCTATTGGCAGGGTGTGGCAGAGTATTGGCGGGTATATTGGCAGAGTATTGGTAGGGCATTGCAGAGTATTGGCACTGCTGCCATCCGATCTCTCCCCTTCACTGTACAGATCAGTACACAGAGGTGAGAGAGGAACCAGCGTCAAGACATGACGCCGGTTTGTTACAAGTGATCGCTCCGTCATTTGACGGAGCGATCACGTGCTAAATGGCCGCCGGGTGTACCAAGATAGCCGCCGCTCCGGAGCTAGGCCGAAGCCGCGGCCTTTCCTATGGCCGAGGCCACAGAGCGCTCCGCGTATCGCGGGTGTCCCGTACGGATCAACCTCCGCGGATCGGATCACGGATCGATGACGATCCGTTGCACCCCTAATCCTCACCCAAAAGCGACAAATCTTGGGGCATGTCCACCATAGGTGCAGTGTTGTGCCCGCCTGGCCACAACCCCTAAAGCTCCCGCATACATTTTAGACAGGCGCTCTGGCACCAAGTACCATCTACTTTGTATCCTGTCTCAATCAGAGCAACACTGAGGATACTTCTGTGGATTTTCGAACTCCATTGGCGTCAATCCTCCGCCCCAGGGGCTATGCCCAGGTCCCCCTCCCACACCACGTGAGAAGCTGCTTACTCATTTTTGAGATGGACTAGGGACTTGTAATGTGCAGAGAACAGTGTACATGTGCACGGCACGTTCCAAACTTGGGGGGGGGGGGGGGGGGCGCGTGGTTGAGGAGAGCAAGAATACAAAACACTATTTAACCCAAAAGGGAAATTGTTAGTGGCATGTTACCAGGAGGCAACAAAAAGAAACAAAAAACACCAAAAAACAAACAAGAACAACCAACACCAAAAAAACAAACAAGAACAACCAACACCAAAAACAAAACGAACAGCCAAACACCAAAAACAAACAAGAACAACCAACACCAAAACAAGAACAACCAACACCAAAAAACAAAACAAGAACAACCAACCACCGAAAACAAACAAGAACAACCAACACCAACCAACACCCAACACCCAAAATAAATAATTAAAAAAAAAAAAAAAATGGAAGGAATGAAAAAGGAGTTTACAAGGCCATTAAGTAGTGAAGAGTATGGATTTTTTGGGGGAAAAGTAATATATCTCTTTAACAAGGTCAGGAACATGTCCACATTACAGAGAGCAGGAGAGATGTTCTGACTCCATCCACTCACTGGTACACTGGGATATATTGGCTGTATATACAAAAATGTGTCACAGCAAATGTCTGGATGTCACCACATTGGAGATTTCCAAGCACACGGCTGCTCGTTAAAATGATTGATTTCACCAAACCTCCGAGTAAGGCAGCAGCCAAGGACCAATTACACACACAAGTGTCAGAGAACTCGTCTTCAGGATTACATTGGGGTGGGGGGTGCTGGCTCTTATTGGGGGGGGAAAAAGGAAACCAGAAAAAAACCCAGTGTACCAGTGAGTGGATTGAGTCCGGGTGGAAAAAAAAAAAAAAAAAAGTGTATAAAATATTTATATAAAATTCTAATATTGTCCAATAGCGGACACATTTTGTGGATCGAGTGTGAGGACCCATGTTATCCTGGTCTCTAAGGGTTCTGTTTAGAATCCACTGAAGCCTTATTATTTATTTCAGGTATTTATATAGCACCATCAATTTTATGCAGTGCTTGACATATACAGTGTATATTCACATCAGTCCCTACCCCCAAGGAGCTTACACTCCAAGGTCCTGAACTCACATTCGTACATACATATACTAGGGAGAATTTAGACAGGATACGATTAGCCTACCAGCATGTCTTTGGAGTGTGGGAGGAAACCCACGCAGGCACAGGGAGAACATGCAAACTCCAGGCAGATGGTGTTGTGGTCGGGATTCGAACCAGCGACCCTTTTAGCTGCTAGGCGAAAGTGCTACCCACTACAACACTGTGCCGTCCGGTTTTTGTAGTGTTTCCTCAACCTTTTTCCAGTCAAGGCACCCTTTTTAAAAATTCTGTACAAATCTCGAGGCACCCCATTCTAAAGGTGTAAAAAACAAAACAAAAAAAAACCAACACGACACTAAAATGGAGTAGTATTACATAACGCAGCAACATCCACACACATAGGGCACCCAACACTGGAGGCGATTTATTCTTACAATGTACACTGGTACCGACTCGTATCCCAGCATTTCTGTTCTTCATCAGTTTCTCTCCCTCACTCTGCTAATGTGACCCTAGTGCTGATTGAGAGGAGCATGAGTAACCAAGGATGCTGTGCAGATGACCGAAGTCCTCCTCATCAGACTATGATGTCATAAGTGGTATGAAAGACGGCAGCCCAGGGAATGCATCAAGACAGGGCTGGACAAAATTTGCTTTGAATCTAGGAGGCAGCTAAAAGTTAGGAGCCAGTTTTGTCCCCCCCACATGCCTAACGGGCAAGTTCGCCCCCTTCCTGCACAGTCCAATTTTCACCATTTAGCGCTGTTGCACTTTGAATGACAATTGTGCGGTCATGCAACACTGTACCCAAATGAAAATTTATCATTTTTTAAAATCACAAAATATAGCTTTCTTTGGGTGGTATTTAATGTCGGAGTAGACCTGACAGTCCCTTGGATGGCAAGAAGATCAAAACCAGTCAATCTTGAAGGAAATCAACCCTGAATATTCTGGAAGGACAAATCCCAAAAGCTGAAACCCAAGTACTTTGGCCACCTAATGCAAAGAGAGGACTCATTGTAAAAAAAAAAAAAAAAAAAAAAAAAAAAGACCCCGATGCTGGGAAACATGGAAGGAAAAAAGGAGAAGAGGACAACAGAAAACAAGATGGATAGATGACATCATCAAAACAATGAACATGAAGCTAAGCAAGCTCTGGGAAGCAGTGTAAGAGAGAAAAGCCTGGAGAGCTATGGTCCATGAGGTCAAAGAGTCGGACACGATTGAACTAGGGGTGCACCGAATGGAAAATTTTGGTGACCGGACCCGAAAATGCAGGATGCACTTTGCCGAAAATGAAACATGACAACATTTTAAAAAATATTTATATACAAGTGTATATTCCACTTTTAATTAGTATCCTAAAATTTAAATGAATATGCATTTATTGTTGGCCATTATTGGCACCTTTAGTGCAAGAAAGGCTCAAGAAAAATGCAGTCTCTGACCATCTCTTGTATCACGTCTGCAGTCTCTGGCCATCTCTTGTATCACGTCTGCAGTCTCTGGCCATCTCTTGTATCACGTCTGCAGTCTCTGGCCATCTCTTGTATCACGTCTGCAGTCTCTGGCCATCTCTTGTATCACGTCTGCAGTCTCTGGCCATCTCTTGTATCACGTCTGCAGTCTCTGGCCATCTCTTGTATCACGTCTGCAGTCTCTGACCATCTCTTGTATCACGTCTGCAGTCTCTGGCCATCTCTTGTATCACGTCTGCAGTCTCTGGCCATCTCTTGTATCACGTCTGCAGTCTCTGACCATCTCATGTATCACGTCTGCAGTCTCTGACCATCTCTTGTATCACGTCTGCAGTCTCTGACCATCTCTTGTATCACGTCTGCAGTCTCTGACCATCTCTTGTATCACGTCTGCAGTCTCTGACCATCTCTTGTATCATGTCTGCAGTCTCTGACCATCTCTTGCATCATGTCTGCAGTCTGACCATCTCCTGTATCATGTCTATAGTCTCTGACCATCTCCTGTATCATTCCTGTAGTCTCTTATTTAAACACATTGCTAAGAGTATTAGCAAAATTTCCATTTGGTGCACTTTTAGCAGACATGATACATCAGATCAATGCAGCCTCATCAGTGCCCATGAGGTGCAACCCCGCCAGTCCCTGGTAGCGTGATCTCATGCTGTGTCACAGAGCTGGATCTGAAATGCCGTGCAGCCGCTGTAACGATGCCCCGCCTCCTATGACACACAACACAATGATTCCCGGCATTGGATCAGTGTGCCGTCTATCACAGGAGGTGGGACATCGTTACAGCGGCTGCACAGCCATTCAGATCCAGCTGGAGATCACACTACTAGGCACTGGTGAGGCTGCATCTCTTGATACTCGTGAGGAGGAGGAGGGGACGACTGACAGGGGTGCACCAGGATGACACATGTACCACACCCGGCGGGGCAGCCCGCCCCTTTTTTCAGCGCACCACTAGACTGAACAACAATCACCACTGTGTTTTATATTTTTCGATTAAAAAAAAAAAAAAAAAAAAACAAACACCCCCCACACACACACTTTTCTTAATTTCTGTTATAAAATTTCCTCAGGAGGCACCGATAAGGTGGCATGGATATCAGTGTAAATGTCCCCAGTTATCGGCTAGCCTTTCCTCACGCTGCAACAGCACAGAGGAAAGGAAATGTCAATAACCAGCATTTGCTGACATGTGATCGAACACAGCTGATCACATGGTAAAGCATGACCCGGCGCCTGGGAAATGTAGAGCCCTGCATGAAGATAAAGATTGCATCTTTAGGACCCCCCTTTTTTTTGTCAGATGTAATAAAACCAAACACACACACACACACACAAATCATAACAGTCCAGACATCAGTTAGCATTGCTCCCTGCCATCTATCTACTACAAAACACTCCAGAAGAGAGGGAGGTGTTATGTAGTCCCTGTCCTAGGGAGATAACGATGGTACAGTCATCACCGCAGGACAGGAAGTGAGTTCATGGCAGGATCAACAGGTTACAAGAAATAAAAAAAATAAAATAAAAAAAAAAGGATGATTGCAGCCAACAAATCTAAGGACCAGTAAGCAGCAATACTTCCAATTTCTTGTTCTTGGGTTTAGATACGCTTTAAAGTAAGTCACATTGTAAAATTTCCTTCTGAGGAATTCTGGAAAATAAACTCTAAAAACACAATTCTTTGGGGGGGGGGGGGTTGTGCCCATTGGAAGATTCCCTCTGGTGACCACCATAACAAACTTGAAGAGAGCACATCTCCCCAGTGGGGACTGCAAGGAAAAAACTTCACAGGAATTCGGGCTCGTGCACACTGCTCACAGGGGTTTTTCTTTGTGCCTGTAAGCTCCTGAAAAAGGCCACAGGGTGTATGGACACTAGAGCTGCACGCTTCTGGCCAAAATGAAAATCACAATTTTTTTGCTTCGAATAAAAAGATCACGATTCTCGCGGCGTAAAATCTTTCACATTATACAAAAAAAAATAAAAAAATATTGGGCCAACTTTACAGTGCGACATAAAATATCGCAACGTCCATTTTATTCTCTCTCTCTCTATATATCTGTATTTATGATGTTTGTTTGGAGGGTTCAAAGTAATTTTCTAGCAAAAAAAAATAAATAAATAAAAATAAGATTTTAACTTGAAACCAAAAAATATCAGAAAAAGGTTTAGTGTTTAAGTGGTTAAACTTTCCTCATTTAACACACCAAAGTTCATTCCTTTAAAAAATTGTTACAATGTTTATATTCAAGTTCCACCACTGCTAAAGAATGTTGTGATTCTTGGCAGACTGCCCAGTTTTTTTCTTCCTTTCTTTTGAGCTGTGCCTTCAGAAGAGCAGAGAGAATTCTTTGCATAGCAAGAATCGTGAAACACTTGTCAAGATCGCAAAGGATTAAAAAAAATAAAACAAATAAATAAATATCGCGATAACGATTCTTGACGATTAATCGTGCAGCTCTAAATGGACACATTGGCTAATACGAAGGGGAGCTTGCAGGCAGAAAAAAAAAAAAAAAAAAAAAAAGCCTGTAGGAGCAGCTTCTTTGAGATGCAGAGTGCATGAGCCCTTATAATCACTCACCTATCTATCCAAAACACTTTTTATTTTTTTTTTACATAGAACAAAAAAAATAAAAAAATAAAAAAAACTTTAAAAACCACATCTCACCCTGGCCTATAGCAAAACGACGGCCAGGCGGTGGCTCTCCCGTTCTGACTGGACATCATATGACGTCCTTCAGAACAAGCGGTTCGTGTGCGGCAATCGGTAGTGAGGCGTTCTATGACGTTGGTTCTTTACCATGTGATAAGCTGTGTCCAATCATAGCGTAACTAGGCCTTCCTCTATTCAAGCTGACAGTGTGAGTAGGGGAGAGCGATTAGCGGCTGACGTGGGCGATGATCAGTGCAGCCCCACCAGTGCACCAGTGATGTCAGTCAGTGCCGCCCATTAGTGATTATTATTATTATTATTATTCAGGATTTATATAGCGCCAACAGTTTAGACTAAGACTAAGACTAAGTTGTAGACTAAGCGTTCTAGAAGTTTAGAGGTGAATGGGAGTAGTGAGATGGGTCTTAAGTTGTTCAGGTCGGTAGGGTCCAGTGAGGGCTTTTTAAGAATGGGAGTGATCTGTGCATGTTTTAGAGGGGAGGGGAAAATGCCACTAGAAAGGGAGAGATTGAAGATGTGGGTGAGGGAGCATAGGATAGAAGAGGGTGACCGTAGTAGTAGTGATGCATATTGGTGCCTCCTCATCAGTGCACGAGAACACTTATTTACAAAACATTTTATAACAAACTTTTTTTCCCCCCCCTCCAAATTTTCACTGTCTTCATTTTTGTTTAGCAAAAAATAAAAGCCCAGTGGTGATTAAAAACCACCAAAAAGAAAGCGTTGCATGACCGCGCAATTGTCATTCAAGGTGTGACAGAGCTGAAAGCTGAAAAGTGTCCGGTATTGAAGTGGTTAAAATATATTTTAGCTGTTAAGTGGCCCTCAATGCTAAAGTAAAGATTTGTGATGATCTTACAGGAAACCTCTGGAAATGTTTATTTGTGCCCAAGACATAACCTAGAAGAAAGGGAAAAAAAAAAAAAAAAAAAAAAAAAAGCACAAACCACAATGTATTGGTCTCGACTTCCTCCTGAAGAATAGCAGTGCACCTCCTGGACTTACTACAGCTTCATAATGGTGTCTCTGCAGTGAGATGGAAGGTACTGGGCCCTCTGGGATCTGGTGAGGTCATTGCGGTGCTACTTGCTGGAGAGGAAATTGTACATTAGAACGTACAGTGCAAGGATCTCCCTGCCTCCGCTGCATTCATCTGGGAGTTCCCTTTTAAAGCTGATCTCCAGGAAGGAAACAAAAATGTCCCCCCTTCCCCAGGCTGCACTCTGCAAGGGTGCAGAGCTTGCTTAGTCTAGGGGTGTCCAGGGAAAAGGCGTATTAAGCTGGCCATAGGCAGATATAAAATTCATCCGGTTCAGTAGGTACTGGCTGTATTATGATCCACCCATGGCTGCTCCCACTCAACAGCAGATCTAAGGTTTCATTCTCATTCAGCGTAATGGTATCTAGGTCAGAATCGCTGCAATTCTGTACACGATCTCAAATTGCACAATGTTCAGGTGCCATTCATATTTAATAGCTCCTAAAACATGGTGCAGCTTTGTAGCGATAAATCGCGCAACATACGTGGCAAACCGCAAAGCTTGTCGGCCAAAAAAGGAGCAGGAACTTTTGGAAACAAGCTTTGCACATTGTGCTTTGCCACACCACGTTTAGGTACCCTTTGGGCTGCAGTTGCAGGCTCGTCGCCTCATGTGCGATGCAGAGAGTTAATAGCTCCAGCTGGAACTTGAGGACAGCGCTGGAGCCAGAAGAGAGGTTATAGAACTATAGACAAAACTTTGTTTTCTGGAGCGTGGCATGAACAGACACGCTGACTGAGCGGGCTGCTCTGTGATCCTCGGGCTCCAGAAATATATAGGCAGCGCTCGGCGGCAGGGGAAAGAGCCAGGCGAACGAGCTTAGAGCCTACCTTGCGGCACAGAGTGCTGATCCAGGGAGTGGAAGTGGGAGAGTCTTGGCCCAGGAGGGACGACGGTTCGGCTCCCCTGACCTGAAGGGAGGACCGGACATGATCCCCCTTGTACAGGGCTGAGGAGCGACAGGCTTAGGAAGGGGAGTTGCAGCTCCAGGCGATGGCCATGTATCCCTAAGCCCGGGGCAGAGTTGCATGGATCTGGAGAGGGACTCCTTGGGAAAAGGGAGAGACCCTGTGGCTTACGTGGGTGAAGTTGTGGACCCAGAGGGCGAACATGCTTGAGGGGGATCCGAACCCTCAGGGAGGTGGAGGGAACCCCCAAGAGGGATGACTGAACCTTTGGAAGGGGAAAGCTTTGGTACTACAAAAGCCCAGGCAGTGTATCTGCAAAAATCAGCAAAGGACTTGTGATGAATCCAGAGACAGCCTCTACAGGTCACGTGCAGTATGTTAACCCTTTGTATTGTGACCTTAATAATGAACCAAGTGCACCTCAACCAGAGTTAAATGGTGGATTGAGATTTAAAAGAACATTTGAGAGCGCTTTCCACCAAGAAAGATATTCATAACTGCTGTTGAATTATCCTGCAAGCAGGCTGTGGAGGGAAATGGAGATGGGCCAGGATGATATTAGACAAGTAGTGGCTGATATCCAAGATATTACAATATATGAGGAACTGTTAAATTCTCTGTTGGATCAGATAGACAATCAAGAAAACAGAGACCATAGGCAAAAATATACATATAAGGGGCCTGCCTGAAATGAAACAGCATCTTGAATGGCTTCCAAAAGGTGATCAGCTTGTTCCAGTCAATTCTGGGGCCATCCGCACCGGATAAGATTGAAATAGATAGAGTCCATCGTGCCCTCGCCCCTACCCCACACATGCAGAAAGACCAAGAGATGTCATTTGTAAACTACATAGATATCCAGTAACAGAAGCCATCATGAAAGCAGTCCGCAATAAACCTCCGGTTGATTTTGAAGGTGCACAAATTGCTGTATTTCCAGATTTATCCTATAGAACTTTTATGCAACAAAGAATGATTAAACCCCTGTTGGAAGTTTTATGAGCAGCTGAGGTTAAATATCGTTGGGAATATCCCTTTAAGGTTATAGCAACACGGCATGGGAAAACAGCAACACGTAAAACCAAAGATGATTTGCAACACTTTACAGAAGTGCTGGAGCTCCCTTTGGTGGACTTTCCAGATTGAAGACTGAATAAGGCCTCTTTCACAGGGACGATCCGTTCAGGTCCGCCTGTCAGTTTTTTAGGCGGACCTGAACGGACACTCCATAGACCTCTATGGAGGGTCGGATGTCAGTGGTGACATGTCTGCTGACATCCGATCAGCTCCAATCGGAAAAAGTGTGACGGAGGAAAAACCTACTTTTCCATCCGTCTGCGTATCGGATTGGGTGACGACGGACTCTACGGTCCGTCTTCATTCAATCCCCCATAGGGGAGAGCGGCGCTCTGACAGGTCTGTCCCTGCACAGTGTGTAGAGACGGACCTGTCATCTGCCTGCTCATCGGGGATCCAAGAAGCCATCCCCCGCTGAGCAGAGCGGGCTACGGACACGTCCGTGTGAAAGAGCCCCAATTGTAAACCATCACTACAACAACCAGAACGATGGCAACAAATGCCGGTTAAGGGTCGACGGAAGATCGACGTTGAGAGACAGGACTGTAATTTGGTTCTAGGACATGCCTGAGTAGGGGGATAAAATTAAAGAGGTTAAGAGGGAAGGAGCAGATTGCCCAGAATTGATTTGGGTGGGGGGGGGGTGCTGTTTTGCCGTTTTCTCCAGTGTTAATTTTGTCGACTAAATGAATACTATTTTAGTCGACTAACACAACTGAGATGCCTAAAATACGACTAAAATTAAAATGGCATTTTAGTAAAAAGACAAAGTAAAACTAAATTGAAACTTGACTTCAAAATTAGCACTGGTCTGTAGTGCATGTTCATACCTCAATACCTTAAATAACATGCAATTTTTCATTTCAGCAGTATATAAGGAGTTTGGAAATTGTAGAGAAATTTTAACTAATGCATTACAACTTAATTACACCCATTCCATTTTAGACGACTAAAATTAGTTTTAGTCAACTAAAATGTACTGGAGATTTAGTTGACTAAATCCGACTAAAACAATTGCAGAAGACTAAAACGCCATTTTAGTCCCAAGACTAAAACTGAATCGAAATTTGCTGCCAAAATTAAACACTGGTTCTCTCTTCACCCCCCACCCCCTTTTTCTTTTCCTCCCTTCTCCCCCCCAAAAATACTTCTTTCTTACCCCTTTGTTGGGGATATTGGAGGCAACGTGCAGAAATACCGCTAAATAAGAAGGTTATAAGAATATAAATGGAAGCCCGGAGTTCATGAGGTACTTTGTTCATGTTTTTATCCATTCTTCCCCCACCCCCCATTAGGTGGGTCCCAAGCCAAGGGACTATGTTTTCTGTCAAGAGGCGGAAGGGGGGTTACTCCATGCCAAGTGGTGCACCTTTGCACGGATTCATCCTCCCTTTAGGGGGGCATGCCATAGACAGTGGCACGGTAGGTTATGGGTTTTTTTAGATGGTTTTGTGTGTGTGTGGGGGGGTCCTCTCTCTCTTCACCAGATGCATCCAAGGCGAGTTTTCAGAAGGTTGGGAACAGACACCGATCAGGCGCAGCAGCATAGTAAGAGATTCATGGAAGTAGTGAGAGAACGACAGGTAGAATGAAGATTGTTTCGCATAATGTGAGAGGGCTCTGTTCGATTGGCAAGAGGGGCCAGTTCTGGCATGAACTGCGTCACATGAAGGCAGAGATAATATTCCTGCAAGAGACGAACTTCATGGCAGGGTCGACCCCTCATATATGTCTTTTTCCATATAATCAATGGCTCCATGTACCCTCACCTATTTCTAGGGCCAGAGGAGTTACTATGGCTATTCATAAACAACGCCCCTTAGTACCGGCAGAAATAAGAGCAGACCCTGAAGGCCGCTTTCTTTTTTGTTAAGGGCAAGATCCAGGGTCAGTGTTATACCCTCGCTACTATATATGCCCCCCCCCACCCCCCCAAAAAAAAAAAAAAAAAATCACACCGTTAAATTTTTATCTAAAAAAACTTGACATTTTGGAGAGGTTTCGGGAAGGTTTACTGGTGGGGGGGATTTTAACATCACCTTAGACCCCAGTTTAGACACCTCTTCGGGGAAAACCTTTGTGTCTCATAAGGCTTTAAGACATGCTAAACAGCGCCCTCGCTTGTTGCATTTGGTGGACAGTTGGAGAGTGCTGCATGAGTGAGACAGGGATTTCAACAATTATAAAAAACCCATAATGTATATTGAAAGATGGATACATTGTTGGTCAACCAATATTATTTGAAATATGCAAATTAATCAACAATTGAGTCAATCACCATGTCAGAGTATGCCCCAATAAAGCTTAACGTTATGTCCGGAATTGATTGGGGGCGTGGAAAGAACACTGCGATTGAATGAATCTATTTTAGATGATAAACACGCACATTAGCATTAAATTTTGAGACCAATACATCAGAGGTGTCTGACCAAGTGGTATGGGAAGCCCATAAGGCGGTCATCAGAGGGGAATTAAATTTCAATGGGTATCTGAGAGCGTCCTTCGCACTAATGTGAGTGGGAACTGCAGACAACTTCTGTGTAGGACAGCAACAGGTGTTTTGGTCCTTTGTCCAGTACAGCCAATTACCATTACCTGTTCTACACCGGAGTCCATTAGGACAGGGGTATGGAAGTCTACAAAGGTTGAGGAGAAACCGTTTGAGCCATGGTTTGTCTATGAGAATCTGACAGGCTTCATTTGGATTCTGCAATAATATCCACCCACTGTGAGATATCTGTTGAGGACGATCTCTTCATACACAAGAGGTGAGAGTTCTGAGAGACCACTGACACTAGGAGATCACCGGTGGAGTTGTCCAGGGACCTTTCTTCCTCTTTATCACCTTTGCATCCCATCACCTTTTGTACACCCCCAATATTTTACCTTTCTGTGAGGACTTCTTCATTTACTATCCCCATCCATTCATTTATGGTTTTATCTCTTTACAGTTTACCATTATAGTTGGAGACTTATGAGTGCATATCCCCTTGGAGTTTTTTTCATTTTGCACATTATATACATTTTTATATTCACTTTTTTGCGGTGTTATATATTTTATTGTTCACTGTGTCTCCATCAGCACTTTAATGATTCACACATGGAAAAAATGGTTTATCATTTTTGGGTGATTTTATAAGACCGTGCGAGATCACTTTATCATTCCTAAATTTCAAGGGGGTCGCACATTAAAAAAAAAAAATAAAAAAAAAAATAAAAAAAGACAGAAAGAAATGGTTGATCTTCTAGAAGAAATGCATAAACCTGAAATTAGATACAATAAGGCTTACCTGTAGGTAAAAAAAAAAAAAAAAAAAAATCTCCTAAACCTGTACGGTTTAGGAGATATTCCCCTCGCAATGAGCCGCTGACGGCAGCGGCGCATGCGCACAGGGGATTCTCGGCTGAAAGCCCGGCAGCCGCCGGACTTTGCCTGAAAAAAAAAAAAAAAAAAAAAAAAAAAAAAAAGTCTCCCGCGCCCATGCGCGGGAGTGACATCGTGGCTCCGGCCACTCACAGCGCCGGAGCCGCGATACCCGGAAGGCACGCCATGGGGAAATGTCAGCTCCCTCGGCGTGGACAGGGTGAGATGCCGGCGCCTCGTTCTAAGGCAAGTATCTCATAATGAGCTAGCATGTGGTGCATACTAGCTCATTATGCCTTTTCCCTTACAGATGTGGGGTGGGGGGGGGGTGGGGGGGAGGAGTCAACAGGTTTACTACCGCTTTAAAACCTGGGAATGCGCAGAGACTAGGGAAACTGCGGGTAGATTTAAAACATTTTCTTGATCAAAAACAACTTGTTCAAAACAACCAGATATTTTGCCCAACGCTATGAACAAGGGTGGGAAACTATTGGCTAGACAAAGAAACAGGATTTATGCCATGTTCACACTATAAAAAGGTAGACGACAAGCAGTTAGTGGACACCCAAGCAATAGCAGCTGAATTTCACCGCTTTTATGGGCCCCTATATACTATAGACTCCGTTCCTGTGGGGGCGATGGATGGTGCGGACAGAATTCGGGAGTATCTCGAGGCCTCAGAGCTGCAGGCTAATCCATCTGCAGCCATAGAAAAAAAAAAATAAAAAAAAATGGAAAAAAGCAATTTTTACAGAAGAGGTGGGCTTGAACGATTGCGGCTTTGCCATTGGGTAAAAGCCCGGGGACCTGATGGTTTCACAAATATGTATTCTAAAAAGTTTTCCTCAATCCTGTTGGCTTCTCTGTGCAAATACCTTAATTCTGTTTTGGTCTCTAACCCATTGCCTCCAGAGGTACTCTTGGCTTATGTGATGGTTCTTTCTAAATCAGGGAAGGATCCTCAATGTTGTGCCAGCTATAGACACATCTCCCTCAACTCTGACACTAAACTCCTGGCCAAAATTCTGGCCCTTCGGTTACAAGTACATATTGTTAAATTGATTCACCCAGCTCAAAACGGGGTTTACGAAGGGCTGTGAGGCTAGAGATAACACTATTTGGGCCCTGCATTGGATGAAAAAAATGGACCGAACCAGACCCCGATCGTAGTAATTTCAATGGATGCTGAAAAAGCATTTGATAGCGTAGGGTGGGAGTTTAAGGTCAGAGTTTTGAGGGAGATGGTTCTGAGAGAACGGATGATGGGGTAGGAGACAGCATTGTATGCAGATCCTAGAGCAAGGGTTAAGGTCAATGATAGATTATCAGATTTTGAGATACGGAATGGGACTAGGCAGGGATGTCCATAGTTATTTGCTATGGTGCTGGAGCCCTTTCTACAAATGATATGGGGAAATAGGAGAATTAAGGGGATTTGTATCGGATCAACGGAACACAAGATCTCAGCTTATGCAGATGATCTACTATTGTATCTTTCTTCTCCCCACAAGTCTTTGATGGAACTGGATGTTGGAAATAGGTTTGGCCTTGAGTCTAAATTTAAAATAAATATTGAGAAATCAGTGTTGCTGCCGAGCCATGTGCCTGTGAGGATGAGGAATACCCTACAACTATCTTTTCCCTTTTGTCTGGTGCCGCGATTATATATTTTATTTGGGGATTTATCCCGCTTCGGACGTAAAGCGCCTACATGATCTAAATTATGGACCCTTGGTGGCATCTATATTAAAAAGACCTGCAGAAGTGGCGACGTCACACTTTGACATGGTTCGGCAGGGTAAATTCGCTTAAAATGAGTAATCCCTAGACTTATGTTTTACATACCGTACCCATAACACTCCCACAGACATTCCTCAAACAAATACGAAGGGCTTTTACGAACTTTGTATGGGGAGATAAACACCCTAGGTTGGCATATGAGATTCTGAGGAGACCAAAACGGGAGGGCGGGGTGGGACTTCCGGATATAGTGACTTATTACAGGTTCGCATTATGAACTGGTGCCATGACTCTGCTGGTAAACGTTTGGTGCCTCTGGAGAAAACACTAGCGGGTAGGAACCTGGCTTCAGGATTCATATAGGGCAGGGATCCTCAAACTAGGGCCCTCCAGCTGTTGTGGAACTATACAACCCATGAGGCATTGTAAAAAAAAAAAAACCTGACATTCACAGACATGATGGGAATTGTAGTTCCTGAACAAGTAGAGGGCCATAGTTTGAAGAACCCTGATATAGGGGGTTATCAGAATATGCTTCACCACTGACGAAAACACTATTTGGGACAGAATGAATAGTACGGGAAAGTTTGCCTGCCCCCCCCCCAATATCCCCCATGACACCACTGGAATGATTCCCCTGGTTTCCTCTGGGGGAAGAGAAAGGGAGTTTAGACTGTTGGGTAGATGGATGGGAAGGGTAATTGCGCTAGCGTGGCCCCACAGGGTAAATTGCTACCATTGGCAGAATTGGTTGAAATACCAATGGCCGTTTGGAAATATCATCAATTGATCGATCTGTTTAATAAGTGGAAGCATAGGGTTAGGCCAGCGAACCCGCTTACTATTTTTGAGGAAGGGTGTGTCAACTTATTAGAGACAGGCCATAGGTTGTCTCAAATGTATAAGATGGTTCTGAGTGTCCAACATACGACAACTCCTTATTTTATCCGAGAATGGGAAAGGGAGCTAGGTTATAATTTTACATCCGAAAAAGTTAAAGGGGTGACAGGGGGCAACACCCCATATCTCAATAAGTTCCTATATATAGAAGATGTCGTATAGGTTCTTGACAAGATGGTATCGTACACCGGTTCGACTGGCTCAGATATATCCATCGGCGGATGTTAACTGCTGGAGGGGATGTAATCAAAAGGGGGTTCATTTCTTCATTTATGGTGGCACTCCAAGGATTAAAGTATTCTGGGAGGCGATCGCTCCTTGGAATAAGGAAATTACACTTAGACCTATAGAACCCTCCCCATTACATTTTCTCTTTGATGGGATGCCATCATCTTTAGGATTTATAAGAGAAGTCCACACTTGCTAAAATATTCATACCTAGATTTTGGAAGCAGTCTGGACGTCCCACTATAATGGATTGGAAGAGAGGTGGAAAAAATGATGGAAGCAGAGAAATGGATACATAGGGTTTAAGGATCAACAGAATACATTTAAAGACACATGGGCAGGATTGTTGTACTACTCCTGAGAAATAGGGGTGTATTAAACCCTATGGGGCATAGTGCTGTGTTTCGGATCAGATAGTCTTTTTTTTTTTTGGGTGCTTCTGGTGAGGGGGTTTCCTACTCTTCTCCCCCCCTGGGAGGCACAGTGGAGAGATGTTGAGGTCATTAAAAAGGAGAACTTATAATGGTAAATTAGGCACAGGATAGGCAACACGTAATGAAACTACACAAAGTGGGGTGGAGTGGAATATTGAAATGGAAAGAGGAAAGATATATGAAGTAGTAGGGGGAGGTCATATTGAAAAAACAAAAACCATACAAAAAAACACACTAAAAATAGAACACAAAAAAACTTTGTTTTCCATTTTGTAGAGTAAGGCCCCTTTCACACTGGGGCGGTTTGCAGGCGTTATTGCGCTAATAATAGCGCCTGCAAACAGCCTCTGCTGTTCGTTCAGTGTGAAAGCCTGAGGGCTTTCACACTGAAGCGGTGCGCTGGCAGGAGAAGAAAAAAAATCTCCTGCAAGCCGCATCTTTGGAGCGGGGGAGGAGCGGTGTATTCACCGCTCCTAAACCGCTCCTGCCCATTGAAATCAATGGGACAGCGCGGCTATACCGCGGCTATAGCTGCGCTGTACGAGTGGTTTTAACCCTTTTTCGGCCGCCAGCAGGGGGGTTAAAACCGCACCGCTAGCGGCCGAATACCGCGGTAAAACAGCGCTAAAAATAGCACTGTTTTACCGCCGACACCCCCTATCGCCCCAGTGTGAAAGGGGCCTTAGGGAGGGTTTAAAGCTGGTCAGATTATTTTTTTGCCATCTGTGTCCCATTTGGGGGGGGGGGGGGGGGGGGGGGGGGTTGGTGTGGTGGAGATTTTCCACCACTTCCTGTCCCATAACCCCATAACCACCTAAAGTCACAGCAAGCAACCCATACCCATTACCCAATCATTATGGGGGATGAGGAGGAAACTAGCATACAGTATCCTACAACTTTGTACATGTGTAATTGGAATATGGAGTGTTTTCACTGTTTACAACATGTTTTATTTAATCTTAGTATAATAAACATTTGATATTTTATCATATTCAAGGTGTTATCATCAAAGTCCTTCATTTAGTTTCTAGGGGATTTTTTTTATGTGCAGATTTTGTCTTAGTGTCTTCTGGTACCACATCCTGTGTCCAATATTTAGAAGGTCCCTTTGGGTCTTCCTTCCTCTCATCTACTACTTATTAAAAACTTTCCTGGCTTTAAATGGAAAATAGTCGCAGACAACTGATTATTAAAAAAAATAAATAAAAATCGGAAGAAAAAAAAAAAAAAAAAAAAAAACCCACACACACCTAAAAATTTCTACTACATATTATAGAATAATAATCATATAATATATTATGTTTATTATTGGTGTCATCTAAGAAAACCAGAGCACTAAACTGCATGCCCTGCTGCTTTTTAAATCCAAACTCACTCCTCTTCCCCATGGCAAAAACCCCCATACAGAAAAAATATAATATATATATCCATAAATCTATATTGTATGTCTCTATCAGGTACCGCAATAGTCCACATTTTTTTCTTATGGTGTAATATATATATATATATATATATATATATATATATATATATATATATATATATATATATATATATATATATATATATATATATATATATATATATATATATATATATATATACACATACACACACACACACACATATATATATATATATACATACATATACATACATATACACATATACATATATACACACACACATATATACACACACCAGTGCAACCAGTACTCCCCCTCCCCCACATGGAAAAAAAAAAAAAAAGAGAAGTCATCAGTCTCAGTGCTGTTATATAAACAAAGTGGTTTCCTAAACAATAAAAATGAAGAGCTGAGAAGTGATTTCTAAACAGAAACTGCTTCAATCTGCCAAAAACTTCCTCGCAGCAAGAATAAAAATTCAGGAAAACCCACATCGACTTTCCAATAAGATCAGCATCATCAGGAATGGTGGCTGATCAGTGAATGACCCCCATCCCATGTACTGGGCTCCTAGGGAAGACATACAATTGTCCAGCTATCAGGTACATGACTGGAATACAATCGGATCATTTCAGACCCGCCTCCGGAGTGGGAATTTTTCAAGGGTCAGACGACTTGGATTGGTCAAGCGGTTGTCAAGGATACGTGAACTGCACCTCCCCCACACACAGCTCGCAGGAGCCTTGGATATCCTCAGCTGTCACATTACCCATCCAAGTTTGAATGTTCTATTTTATCCGTGTTCATGGGGGGGCAACCTCATGAGCCTGTACTCCAGAGGACCAGCAAATGATCAATACACTGAGAGCATCCAAACCGTCCATCTAATAAATAAAAGATGCTCCCACCATCAGGGGGCTCTGCCATTAGATACAACCAACAGCCACTCAGGACTGTTCCATAGAAAGTGAACACGATATGGATACAATGTGCAGAAGAATCTCTTTATCTCTGCATCAGTTCCACACTAATAGGGGTAAAAAAAAAAAATATAAATAAATAAAAATGCATTCATACCCCCCTTGAAATTTTCCACATTTTGTCATGTTACAAAAAAAAAAAAAAAAAAAAAAAAAAAAGAAAAGAAAAAAAGTACAGTAGTAGTATTTTATTGGGATTTTATGTGATAGACCAACACAAAGTGGCTCATAATTGTGAAGTGGAAGGAAAATGATAAATGATACAAATAAATGTGAAAAGTGTGTGGGGGGGGGCATTTGTATGGCGCCCCCCGGAGTCAATACTTTGTAGAACCCCCTTTCTCTGCAATTACAGATGCAAGTCTTTTTGGGGATGTCTCTACCAGCTTCGACCTAGTCCGCGGCGTCCGGCCTCGCAGACTAGGCCTAAAAACTCCTGCCAGCAGCTCCTCAGGACTGGCACAGTTAAAAAAAAAAAAAAAAAAAAAAAAAAAAAAAACACACACACGATTTGCTTAAATTTTAAAATCGATTTGACCTCTCAACTTGATTCAAGATTCAGATCAAATTTTTTTCCCCAGCCCTAGTCACCACCATGTTTCACGGTGGGGATGGTGTGTTCAGGGTGATGTGAAGTGTTAGTTTTCCTCCACACATAGCGTTTTGCTTTTAGGCCCAAAAAGTTCAATTTTGGTCTCATCTGACCAGAGCACCTTCTTCCACATGTTTTCTGTGTCCCCCACATGGCTTCTCACAATCTACAAACAGGACTTCTTATGACTTTCTTTCACCAATGTCTTTCTTCTTGTCACTCTTCCATAAAGGGCAGATTTGTGGAGAACACGACTAATAGTTGTTCTGTGGACAGATTCTCCCACCTGAGCTGTGGATCTCTGCAGCTCCTCCAGAGTTACCATGGACCTCTTGGCTCTTCTCTGATGAATGCTCTCCTTGCCCGGCCGGTCAGTTTAGGTGGACGGCCATGTCTTGGTAGGTTTGCAGTTGTGCCATACTCTTTCCATTTTCCGATGATGGATTGGACAGAGCTCCGTGAGATGATCAAAGCTTGGTAGATTTTTTAGAACCTAACCCTGCTTTATACTTCTCCACAACTTTATCCCTGACCTGTCTGGTGTGTTCCTTGGCCTTCATGATGCTGTTTGTTCACTAAGGTTCTCTGACAAACCTCTGAGGTCTTCACAGAACAGCTGTATTTATACTGAGATTAAATTACACACAGGTGGACTCTATTTACTAATTAGGTGACTTCTGAAGTCAATTGGCCCCACTAGATTTTAGTTAGGGGTATCAGAGTAAAGGGGGCTGAATACAAATGCCCCCCCCCCACACACACACACATTTATTTGTAAAAATAAAAATAAAAAAAATAAATGAAAACCATTTATAATTTTCCTTCCACTTCACAATTATGTGCCACTTTGTGTTGGTCTATCACATAAAATCCCAATAAAAAAAAAAAAAAAAACCAACATTTAAGTTTTTGGTTGAAACATGACAAAACATGAAAAATGGTGGACGTCGCATTGGTATTTGCGCAGCGGTTTTCCAAATTTGGAAAAATTACACATTAAAATTAATTTTAGTGAACAAAAATACCTGTTTTTTTTTTAAATATATTTTATCCCAAAAAAGGGATGGATGTTACACCAAGTAAATAAATAACAAACATGTCACGCTTTAAAATTGCGCACGCTTACACAATGGCGACAAGCTACCGTGTGGTAAAATTATCCATAGGTGACGTCTTACAAGCCTTTGCAGGTTACCAGTTTAGAGATTTACACAGGAGGTCTGGTGCTAGAATTACTGCTCATGCGGACAATCGCAGTGATGTGTGGTGCGATCACTGTTTACATATGCGTGTGGGATCGCCACTGCGTGTGAAAATGGAGGGGGGATGGGGGCGCTTAAAATAAATTTTTTTTTACAGGATCTTAAAAAAATAAATACATTTTTTTTTTTTTAAATGGTTGTTGCTGTCAAAAAAAAAAAAAAGATTGTAAACATCCCTTGTGACAGAATTGGCAATGACAGGTACTCTTTACCAAGAGATGGGGGGGGTCTATTAGGGGGAGCGGCGGCGGACGTCGACGACACAAAGGGGGAGTGGTGGCGGAGGGAGCTTTTTAGGTTATGCGACAGTGGTACTGATGACGTGTGGACTGTCTCAGTAGTTTACATTTTTTTTTATTATTTTGTACAATTTACAATGAGGGCCCCCCCCCCCCCCCCCTGCACCGATAGTCCCTGACTGTCCAGGTATCGGATTAAGCAGAGTATTTTCCCCGAGTACAACTTTGATCTCTTTTCAGGCTAATAATATTTTCTGCAAGTACAGAAAAAAAATTAAAAGTGTCCGTTGATCTGGATAGTAATCCGGCGTCCTTTTAACTTAATTACTGAAATGGGATCTCAAAACAATATTATCAGCTTTCCCAGCGATCCCCTGTGAACGACACAACCACTTGGCGACCGCCCCCGGTACATTTACTGCAGGCGGGTGTCATGTACAGGCAAAGCGACATGTCGGTACGTCATTTTGCCTGTACAAACAAAGGGGGGCGCTGCGACTTCTGCCGCCCCCCCCCCCCCTCAGAAACAGGGGAATGCGGATCCCAGTGCTCAGGGACCACGATTGCTCTGTGATCACAATGTCAACAAAGCCATTATAGATCAATAGGACTTATAACAGCTTTGCTTCCTTTACTAGTGAGCTGTGATTGGCCCGCAGCTAACACATGGTACTTGGGCCAATCACAGCACCCTATACCATGCGATTATCTGTAGCCACAGATCAATAATATTCACAGCCGTCAGGAACTTAACCCATTCATGACAGTTCAAAGCATTGCTGGTACAATGATCTTCACTGTACCAGAAAAAAAAATAAAATAAAGTTAAATAAAATGTAAAATATTGAATAAAAATGTAAAAAAAGTTTTTTGGGTTTTTTTTGTTTTTACCAGTCAGTGTCCCTGATCACCGCCATAGCCATATCAGGACACTGTACTGCGCTGGTGACTGCATTGAAAAAAAAATAAAAAAAATTACCATGCCCCTTACTAAATATCTTGGACTGTCTACTTTCCAAAAAGTGGTTATTTGAACTGTCCTGACAGACACTAGAAAGGCCATCAGTACTGATACATATCTATCTACATATACACACACACACACACACACAGCAGAGCAGCATAGTTTGCAGACAGTATAACTTTTCTACAAATTAAATTTATATTATTCACTTTTTGGGTTTTTTTTTTAAACAGAAAAAAAAAAACCAAAAAAAAAAAAAAAAAAAAACACATGACATGTAGCAGAATACATTTGGAGAGATAGAGATGATAGAGATGATAGAGAGAGATAGAGATGATAGAGATAGAGATAGAGATGATAGAGATAGAGGAGATAGAGATATATTTTTTTTTTATATTATATATATTTATATTACACACACACACACACACACACACGTGATCAAAAGCCACAAAAAAAAAAAAAAAAAAAAAAAAAATCTATTTGTGGAGGAAATTTTTTTTATAAAATGTAATTTGGGTACAGTGTTGTATAACCATGCAGTGCCATATAGCAAAAAAAGTCCTGGTCATGAAGGAAGGGGGGTCCAAAATCTTCCAGGGCTGAAGGCGTTAAAGCATGCCTAAACCTAAAGTTGGCTGAACTGGCCGAATTTCAATCAGTTATGGACAGGATCTACCCATCGACTTCTGTACAACAACCACCCTTTTGGATTTTTGATGCTCAATCAGTGCTGCTGGTTATAGGTTTGATTGAAAACTCAGAAAAGGGGAAAAGAAATAAACAAAATAAAAAAAACCTGTTCAAAATGAAGTCATAGTACAAAACAGATTATTCATTACTTGACCAGTAAAGCTAAACTGTTACACCATGACCACATCACACCGTGCCCCTGTAGACATGCCACAAAATATTCCGCACAATCACTGGCATCCAGTCATTTATGACCAGTCAGTGCCATGGCACGGAACAGCAACACCAGTGCTCAGCATTTCATATATTCAGCAGAACAAAAAAAATGTGCCAATAAATATTGGCATGCTGCGTCCTATTGACCTCAAACCAAAAAATAAAAAAAAATAAAAAAAAAAAGGAAGAAGCTTTATGTGGCTGGCGTTTTTTGCCTTGAGGTTTTGCCCCCCCCCCATCTGCAAAATGCAGTTAGGGCTCTTTCTCACGGGGCGGATCAGTGATGATCCGCCCCGTGAACACCCGCTTGCTCAGCGGGGATCGCTCCGCCGATCCCCGCTGAGCAGGAAGATGACAGGTGCATCGCTGCACACTGTGCAGCGACGGACCTGTCAGAGCGCCGCTCTCCCCTATGGGGGGGGGGGGGGGGGGGGGGGGGGGGGGGAAAATCGGATGATGACGGACCGTAGTGTCCGTCGTCACCCGATCCGATAACAGATAGAAAAGTAGGTTTTTGCTACGTTACACTTTTCGGATCGGAGCGGGTCGGATGTCAGCGGACATGTCACCGCTGACATCCAACGCTCCATAGGGATGAATGTATGTCTGTTTTTCATCCGAAAACGAAAGGATGAAAAACGGACATACGGATCCCCTGTGTGAAAGAGCCCTTATTCCTGTTTTTTGGGCCGATATATATCAATGCATCCCTACCCATTTTTCTTTTTTTCTCCCTTTCTTTCCTCTTTTAAATTTTTTTTAGTTAAAAGGATCCCTTCCCTTTAAAGCAGGGGTAGGCAACCTCGACCCTCCAGCTGTGGTGAAACTACAAATCCCATCATGCCTCTGCCTCTAGGAGTCATGCCTGTGATTGTCGGGGTCTTGCAATGTCTCATGGGACTTGTAGTTTCAAAACAGCAGGAGGGCCGAGGTTGCCTACCCCCGCTTTAAAGCATGTTATACAGCACAGTGCTTGTCCTGTGTCATTTGACCCCCTGTAACACCCGACATACCTGACTGATCCTGACAGTTTCTCCCCTCCCTCTGTAAAACAGACCACAGTATATCATGGCTGCTGAGCCCTGACACCGTGGTCAGTTTACATGCCTCAGTCATCCGCAGCTCTCCTCTGTCCTCTTCCTCTCTCTCTCTCTCTCTCTCTCTCTCTCTCTGGATGTCCCGCTGTGTCAGGTATAGTAATATTAAAACACAGATAGCTGATGTCCAACTGTGGGAGGCAGACATCAGCGATCTCATAACAATACCTGACCAAGCGGGAGATCCAGGGCTGCCATCAACCACTATAGGACTACAGATCCCAGGATGCAATGCTAGCCCGTCTCTTCAACTGATATGGAACTACAATTCCCAGGACACCATCAGCTGCCAGAAAAGAGCAATTCCAAGCAAGTCGTGCTAGCCTTTGTACCCATTATTATCCCCCAAAAATAAATTAAAAAAACAAAACAAAACTACAACTCTCAGCATACCATGCCCATCGTTTCCTATAGTTCAGCAAGTCAGTCCTATCATCCTCTATAGAACTACAACTCCCAGCATGCCATGCATTATTAAACTGCAGCACCTTGGATAGCTCCTGAAATAGATTGGATAAAAACTTCCTGATAATGGGATTCTTGGAACCAAATGGGCCCAGTCACGACCTGGGCAAAACTTTTTTTTTCAGTTGCCACGGCAACCTAGCAAGTTGTCCAGCCTAGTCTTAAAATACCATAAAAGCTGTTTATACCAGGCAACGGAAATACAACTGTGGGACTACTTGAATAAAATGTGTCATTACTGGGAGTACCCCAAATGCCTAATAAAATTATAAATAAAAAGCAAGATCCCTGAGAAAACAAGAAACAGAAACAGAATGGAGCAGATTGCTGCAACCAGAAAAGGAAACCTGAGCAAAAAAAAAAAAAAAAAAAAAAAAAAAAATAATTATATAAAATATTTTTTTGATTTTTATTCATTTTAATAAAATGCTTTGAGTAAAAACCTATTTTTCTAGTTTTCTAGTTAAGATACATTAATATCGTTTTTTGGTCAACATGAAATGGAGCTTTAGTAATGCAGCATGAGGCTGTATATTGTGCAATATTTGCATTTTTGATAAACTTATTCAATGAACTCAAGCTCTGCAAGCTGAGATAACAAGCTTGATATATTCACACAATTTCACAGTAACCATGAGATAAAACAAAAGTTCAGGATTATTACTTTATCCCATTGTTTTGCAACAGAGGTCCCCTCTTTGGTTTACATTCTGTCAGCAAGGGGAATCCCTTATTGACAGCAGTGATGACTCCTCATTGTTAGGAAGTTTAAACAGTGACTCACAGTAGTAAAGGATGCATTATAAAAATAAAAAAAAAGGGGAGGGAGGGAAGAAAGAAAAAGAAAGAAAAAAAAGAAAAAGAAAAAGAAAAAAGTAAGAAAAAAGAAAAAAAAGCGTTGGGGGGGGGGGGGGGAGAGGGGGGAATGGAACGGATTCTCTTTCCTTCCACCTGTGGCTGCAGGCAAGAAAAGTTGGATCATCTATGGCTTGGCTATGTGTAATAAAAGGTTTAAGGCCTATGAATCTCCAGTTTAAGGCAGTGAATCTCCAACGGGGCACATACAGCAATGAAAACCTGACAGGGGTTCCAATTCCTCTCCACACTGTCCAAAACTGGGGGAAAAAAAAAAAAAAAAAAAAAAAAAAAAAAAAAAATAAAACCTTTGCCATTTAATTACATTTTAAAAGCTGAACGCCATGAATTCAGCCATTTTTTATTCAAAACATATTAAAGAGGAACTTCAGTCATTTTTTTCATCTTTCCATCTATTAAATCCTCTGCCTTAGTTGTTTTAACTTTGGATGGAAAAACCTTTTTTTTCATGCCAGTAAAATACATTATACAGCCCACTTGCTGTTTGCCTGGAAAGACAAGTCTAGGCTTATAACATCATGCACAGCCATCTCTGGTGGGAGTTTGCCAGGAAGGAAAGGGGGAGGAGTCATAAGAGGGCCAATGAGAACTACAGGGCTGGAGGTGTGCCTCTGTGTAAATCCAGGAAATGAAAAGGCAGCAGCTGCCCACAGTTAAAATGGCTGCAGCCAGACTCAGTGGAGGGAGATTTCTGCAGCATATTTGGAAAGTACAGAATCACAGCATATATAAAAATAATATGCAAAGTGGTTGGTGGGAGGCTTCAGAATGGCAAAGATGCTATTACAAATTAAAGCGGAGGTCTGCTGGAAAAAAAAAAATTATATATATATATTTATTAAAAAGCCAGCAGCCACAAATACTGCAGCTGCTGACTTTTAATAAATGGACACTTACCTGTCCAGGGAGCCCACGGTGTTGGCAGCCGAAGCCGATCAGTCCTTCGGCTGCTGCCACCGCCATACTCGGTAAGGGATCCTATGCCTTCCCTTAGCAAAAGCACCTCCCCCATTGTACACTGGGCATTGGCCAGGAACACAGTTAACCCCTTTGATTGCCCTGATGTTAACCCCCTTCACAGCCAGTGTTATTAGTACAGTGACAGTGTATAGAATTATACAATACAAACTAAAACTCACGCTAATGGGAAATTAAACAAGAAATAATGAATAAAATAGTATGGAGACCACAGCAGCTATTACAAAAGGTGCTAAAACCTTAAAGGATACATATACAGATTATTAACAGCGCTAGTGGAATATAAGTGCTAGCATATAGTAAATGTAAATATAAAATCGCAATTAAAAGTGCAATAATGTAATACTGAATAGTAGGGTTGTCCCGATACCGATACTAGTATCGGTATCGGCACCGATACCGAGCATTTGCCCAAGTACTTGTACTCGGGCAAATGCTCCCGATGCTTCACCCGATACCTTGACTGTCAGCGGTGATCGGCGCGTGGGGTAGTTACAAGCTTCTCCCCCCGCGCCTTTCAGCTGCTTTAGTGACATAAAGCGGCGATCGGTGCTTGTAACTCCCCCACACACGATCACCGCTGACTGTCACCTCATCCCCCTTAGCCCCCCTCCGTTCCTCTGCCCCCCCCCGCTGTCCTTCTTTGCTCTGCCCCCCCCCCCGCTGTCCTTCTTTGCTCTGCCCCCCCCCCCCGCTGTCCTTCTTTGCTCTGCCCCCCCCCCCGCTGTCCTTCTTTGCTCTGCCCCCCCCCCCGCTGTCCTTCTTTGCTCTGCCCCCCCCCCCCGCTGTCCTTCTTTGCTCTGTCCCCCCCCGCTGTCCTTCTTTGCTCTGTCCCCCCCCGCTGTCCTTCTTTGCTCTGTCCCCCCCCGCTGTCCTTCTTTGCTCTGCCCCCCCCCGCTGTCCTTCTTTGCTCTGCCCCCCCCCGCTGTCCTTCTTTGCTCTGTCCCCCCCGCTGTCCTTCTTTGCTCTGTCCCCCCCGCTGTCCTTCTTTGCTCTGTCCCCCCCCGCTGTCCTTCTTTGCTCTGTCCCCCCCCGCTGTCCTTCTTTGCTCTGCCCCCCCCCGCTGTCCTTCTTTGCTCTGCCCCCCCCCGCTGTCCTTCTTTGCTCTGTCCCCCCCCGCTGTCCTTCTTTGCTCTGTCCCCCCCCGCTGTCCTTCTTTGCTCTGTCCCCCCCCGCTGTCCTTCTTTGCTCTGTCCCCCCCGCTGTCCTTCTTTGCTCTGTCCCCCCCCGCTGTCCCCCTCCGTTCCGCTGTCCCCCTCCGCTGTGCCCATCCGGCTTTCCGCTGTCCCCCTCTCTCCTCCTCTGTCCCCTCCGTTCTGCTGTCTCTCCGCTGTGTGAATGGAGAGAGTCAGTTGACTGTCCATTCACATAACTGAAACATTGTAATCTCCTGTGATTACGATGTGTCAGTTTATGAATGGAGAGGAGCCGCTGTCTTCTCTCCATTCATTCTCAGTGCAGCTGAGGCTGCAGAGAAAGGGACTGGGGAATCTCTATCCTCTGTCTCTTTCTCTGTCTCAAGGGGGAGATATCAGAGGTCTGTTAAGACCCCTGATATCTCACCAAAGCCCCCCAACAGGGCTGATAAAAAAAAAAAAAAAAAAAAACTGTCACGTGACATTAAAAAAAAAAAAAAAAGTATCGGTAATGGCGAGTACTTGAAAAAAAAAAGTATCGGTACTTGTACTCGGTCCTAAAAAAGTGGTATCGGGACAACCCTACTGAATAGTAATACAATAAAGTACCAAGTGCTTCCAACAGCAATCCACACAGCCAGGTAGAAAGGAGTCTCAGACAACACACTCCCCCTCTTGTGACCCCGCCCACTCACCAGAACTTATGGACCCTCAGATTTGCAGTCCAGGGGTCAGAAATGCTTAGTGGGTTTGTGATATATAGATCCAAAATCAGAGGTTTTCCCAGACAATTTTCATGCGGACCGTGGAGGAGAATACATAATTGAAAAAGGAGGAGGAAAAAAAAAAAAAAAAAGAGTAGCATAGTGAAGTACTACCGGTACTGGATTACTGCGTATTTAACAAATGCCACTAACGAGACAGCTCGATAAAAAAAAAAAAAAAAAAAAAAAAAAAAAAAAACACCAGGCATCACTGCATTCTGGTTTCGCATCTGCAGCGTGCGTTCCACGGATACCGGAAGTTGCGTCACTGGTACATAAAACCGGAAATGCGTTGACGCGTTTCGCCCCTCCAGGGCATCATCAAGGACATCACTTCTGGTTCTCGTAAAGTGAAATTTATATGCAAGGGAGCGGGTGTCGCCAAGCTTAAATGGCCAATCATGTACGGGGAAAAATATATATGGTGTAATTAAACACCCACTTCCCTTCATTCACAAGATGGTCAGCAAGATTAACTAATGAAATAAAAATATAAATAAGCTGACCCTTACCAGTTAGGGAAAAGGCAATTCAAATCTAATTCAATATTTAAACCAGACTGCCCAACTTGTGTATCCACTGGGTTTCGTTCTGTGAAATGGATTTCTTCAGGTTGGAGCCCCTCCAATGTGCCTCAACCCTATCAAAATCCACAGAACTTAAGACCCCCCTAGAGTCCCTGTTATGAAACAGTCTAAAACGGTTAGACAAACTATGGTGTTTGAAACCCTTTCTGATTCTATTCACGTGTTCTCTTAACCTAAATGCCCAATCTTCTGCTAGTTCTACCTACGTATCGGAGGCCACAAGGGCAGGACAAAAAAAAAGGTAAGTAACATGGGTAGCTCCACACGTGATAAAATTCTTAATCTCATAGGATCTACCCTGAGAAAAAGAAGAAGTAAAATGTGTGGTTTTCTTACTTCTATGTTTAGAAGAAAAAAAAACAAAAAAAAAAACCCTGTTTGGTCTAAAAACGCGAACGTTTCCTGGGGGGGGGGGGGGGGGGGATTGATCACATTATGTGCCAATTTCATCCTAAGAGTTGGAGGTTTGCAGCCAGGCTGGTAAAAAATACTACATTAGGTCTTTAAGAAACAAAGGCCAATGTTCCTTTTATGATTTTCTCAAATTGTTTATGTTGTCTGATAAAACCTGTTAGGAACGCCACATTTTTATGCGATTTCTTAAAAAAAAAAAAAGAAAAAAGAAAAAAAAAAAAGAAAAAGAGGATTCCCTATCCATATTTCTAATAATTTTCTTTTGTATTCTTAAGGTCACTAATCCTATACCCCTTCTCTTGGAACCAAACAATGATTTGTGACTGAATGTCGTAATCTTCAATTTTATTACTCTAAGCATCTGACTTTTGGGGATGCCACTCAACCATCTCGGATGGTGGCAACTACCCAATGGTATGTAACCATTTCTATCGACTTCCTTAAAGCAAAGAACAAGTAAACAGCCACCCACTCTCCTTGAAAATGGTAAAATCCAAAAAAAAAAAAAAAAAAAAAAAAAAAAAATTGACCGAGTCATGGCTATAGGTCTCAGAAAAGGAGATGCCATATGGGTTATTGCCCATTTCCTTCACAAACTCAAAAAAAAAAAAAAAAAAAAAAAAAAAAAAAAAGAGGATTCCCTTGATCCTGCCCAAATTATAAAAATGTCGTCAATATATCGCTTATAGAAACTCAGTTGTGGTATACTTCTGCCATAGATGGCCTTTGCCTCCCCACCAGCTCATAAAAAAAAAAAAAAAAAAAAAAAAGGTTTGCCACTGAAGGGGCATATTTAGCCCCCATGGCAACGCCCCTTTTTTGCCTATAATATTCCTTTTCATGCCAAAAGAAATTGTGTCTCATTGCAAGGTCTAAGGAATCTAAAAATAACTTTTTGTTTGGGCTTAATGGTGGTGCCATCCAGAGCTCATTTAACTGCCTCCAATGCATGATGTCGTTGTATATTAGTGTACAGTGAATTAACATCCACACTGGCCAGAATGTATGATCACCCACTGACAATGGTTCAATAAGTCCTATAAAAAAGGTCCTTACTATCTTTTAGGTAGGCTAAGCATTTTTGGACAACGGGCTGTAAAAAGTGATCCAGATATTCCCCGAGACTAGAGAACAGCGAGTCCACCCCGCTGACTAGAAGGTCTCCCCGGTGGTCCAAGTGGATCCTTATGAATTTTAGGCAGCTGATATATGACAGGAACCTTAGGAGCATCAGGGACAAGAAATCTCGTTTCCTTTTTTATTGACGATTCCAACATTATGTGCTTAACCAATCTTTTCAGTTTTGGATTTAAATTTATTGCTAGGGTTTCCTTTTAATTTCTCATATGTTGCTTTATCAGCTACCAGTCCATTTAATTCCTCTAGATAAATCACTTTTGCCTTACAAGAACCGGAAGTGATGTCCTTGATGACGCCCTGGAGGAGAGGGCGAAGCGCGCCAACGCATTTCCGGTTTTACGTACCAGTGACGCAACTTTGGTATCCGTGGAACGCTTGTAAATGTGCAGTAATCCAGTGCCGGTAGTACTTCACTATGCTACTTTTTTTCTCTTTTTCAAATTATGTATTATTCTCCACGGTCCGCATGAAAAATTGTCTGGGGAAACCGCTCTGATTTTGGATCTATATATCACAAACCCCACTAAGCATTTCTGACCCCTGGACTGCAAAGCTGAGGGTCCATAAGTTCTGGTGAGTGGGGGGGGGGGGTAACAAGAGAGGAGTGTGTTCTCACAGACTCCTTTCTACCTGGCTGCATGAATTGCTGTTGGAAGCTCCTGGTACTTTATTGTATCACTATTCAGTATTACATTATTGCACTTCAAAATTGTCAGTTTGTTTATAGCGTAAAAAAAATAAAAAAAAACTGCAGGAGGTGATCAAATACCACCAAAAGAAAAACTCTTATTTGGGTACATCGAACGACCGCGCAATTGTCAGTTACAGTAACGCAGTGCCGTATCGCAGAAAAAAATTGGCCTGGTCATGAAGGGAAAATAGAAGAAATTGCCGCACTCCGTACCGGATCAAAACTTTTTTTATTCAGAACATCCCGAGTGTTGACAAAAGACAGAAGTCTGGTAGATGCATTTCACACACTCCAAGTGCGCTTAATCATTACTGGTCATGAAGGGGTTACCAGAGGGAAAGTGGCTTTAAACCTAGTTACACCACTTGTAACTACAGGTAAGCCTATAAATAAGGCCTACAATAAGGCTTACCTGTAGGTACTGTAAATATCTCCTAAACCTGCACCATTTTGGAGATATATACCATATACGCTGACGTCATAGGCGCATGCAAAGAGAAGAAACGGCTCGCTCTTGTCTTTTCTTCAGCAGCCGTGCCCGGTGGCTCCCGCCCACGAGTGACGTCATCGGGGCTCCGGCCAATCACAGTGCCGGAGCCCGCGAATGCAGAACCAACTCTGGGAGACATGTCGCCGGTCACAGCGGTGTGCGGGGTCTGCTGCAAAGGCTTCGATCTAAGGTAAGCATTAGGGGCGCAACGGATCGTCACCGATCCGTGATCTGTACGGATCAACCTGTTCGGATCGGCACACCATGTGCTCCGCGGAGCGCTCCGCTGCCTCGGCCTTAGGAAAGGCCGCAGCTTCGGCCTAGCTCCAGGGCGGCAGCCATCTTGGTACACCCGGCAGCGGCCTAGGTGAGCGGCGTGCTGACATCACCCGCCTCAACTGCAAGCAGACAATCGTTGAAGGTGATGTGGCTATTACAGTTTGGGAGATGTGGGGAGGATGTTAGTTATTACAGTGGGGGAGATGTGGATATTAGTGGGGGAGATGACGTGTCTTTTTTTTTGCGATCCGATCCGTGATTCTGATCCGAGGAACGATCCGAACCATGAGTTTTTTGATCCGTTGCACCCCTAGTAAGCATTTCATAATGAGCTAGTACACGATGCATACTAGCTCATTATGCCTTTGTCTTACAGGGGTTTTTTTTTCTCTTTTCTTCTTTGGGGTTTTCAACAACTTTAAGGTGTAAAAAAAAAGGACCTTATTTCAATCGGACTTCAGGGCTCTGAGAGGAGATACGGTTTTCACACAGCAACTCTGCCCACCCCACCCCTCCGCTGTCCATTCAGACACAGCTTAGTACCAGGTTAATAGGTTCACATAATAATGCACTCTGATTGGAGAGAAGCAGGCACAGTAGCGTAGACCAGTAGGGTGCAGCCTCAGGAGCTCCGGGAGTGTAGTCCTAGCTTTACTCCCGAAGCTCCATAAAACTGTCAGTAAATAAAAGAAAAAGGAACTTAACTTCTAGTAAGCTGACACATAAAGTGGCTGAATTCCTGGACTTCAGCTTTAACCATCTTAGGAACCAACTGAACACATACGCCTATAATCACCTTTCCCATGTGCAAAGTACATCCAATAAACAAGCGCTAAAAATAAAGTTGACCAGCAATACAAAACCAAAATGCCACGACAGCAGCCAACGCACAGCTTCGGTGAACAGCCTTACCTAAACTTGTAGGCTTTATAAGTTCATCCAGCAGGTCATAGAATGGCAGTTTCTGCAGTTTGATGTCCGGGTGGACGGGGTGAAGGTTTGATGTGAGGTGAGGGAGATCCAGTTCATGTTTGGGCCCAAGAAGGGAGACTGGTAGAAGTGGGGAGGAGGCGGGGTGACTGTCGTATGAAAGCTGAGGAATGGAGGAGGGGGACATGTTGCTTGGCATGGTGCTGGAGTGCACGCTAGGTAGTGAGAAGTCCGCCGGTGTGAGGATTTTTAAGGGGAACCTCCGCCGATACAATTCCTTGATTTTCATTTGTACAGCAGGACTGCAGCCGGCCTTTAATAAGTGCAGAGCTTTGGTCAGGAGTTCGTGTTTGCGACCGTGTTTGTTGCGTCCGGCGTATCCTAGAAGTACTTGCAGCTCAGATACACGAAGGCTCATAACCATTTGCTTGAAGGAATAGAAAGAAAGAAAATAGAAAAAGTTAGTTTTTACCAGAAAATGAAAGAACTTCACACTGTTGCATGTAAAAAGGTTACATCGAATTTCATTTTGAACATTTTTTCCACCTAACAAGAACCTGTTGCACAAGTTTCAAACGAAATCATTGCGCTGGAATTCCCCGCAGGAGGTCAGCAACTTGGTAAGATTTCCTTGGACCATAGTGGGCTGTCAGACATCAGAGCCTCATAGGGACCATTCCACTGAAGTCTCAAAATAGTCAACCCAAGAGTTCCTGTTTACACCTATGAAGACGCACAGGGGTCCAGCCATAACTTACTGACCGGTAAAGTGAACATTGATTATTTTGTGACAATGGCATCTGAAAATGGGTGGGATATATAAGGCAGCAAGTGAACATGTTTTCGCTGAAGTCGATGCTTTGAAGAAAAATAAAAGATGAAGATGATGATGGATAATAATATAAATAATAGACAAGCATGAGGTTTTGTGTGACTGACAAGGACCGAATAGTAATGTCTAGAGAAGTGTTCCTCAACTCCAGTCCTCAAGGCGCCCCAACAGGTCATGTTTTCAGGCTTGCTATTATTTTGCACAGGTGATTTGATCGGGTTTTACTGCCTTCGTAATTGCCACAGCTGTTTCATCTGAGGGAAATCCTGAAAACATGACCTGTTGGGGTGCCTTGAGGACTGGAGTTGAGAAACACTGGACGACAGCTCACTGGTGGGAACAAAGTGATTAGAGAAAGTCCTGGACAGCCGCACTCAATTTGATATGTTGCCTTTATTAAATAAAAGTCATAAAAAAAAGATACATGCCGCAGCAGAAAAATGCAGGAAAAACGACGCGTTTCACACTGTAGTCAGTGCTATGATTAAGCACTGACTACAGTGTGAAATGCGTCAGTTTCCTGCATTTTTCTGCTGCGGCATGCATCTTTTATGACTTTTATTTAATAAAAAGGCAACATATCAATTTGAGTGCGGCTGTGCAGGACTTTCTCTAATCACTTCGTTGTACAAAGCTTTGCCAGTACCCGTTGCTTCCAGGAGATGTTTTCTTTCGATCGGCTCTTCTAGAGCCGTGATAATTTTCTCTACTACTCACCGGTGGGAAGACGAGGGGGGGAGGGGGGAGAGACGGCTCACTGGTGGGGGGGCGTCAGCTTACTGGTGGGAAGATGATCCAATAGAAGAGCTGCTGGATCTCAAAATTGCTGAAAAAGTGAATGCTGGTTCTGATAGAAAAAAGTGTCCAAACATACAGAGCATTGCAGGTGGTTATGTATGGGGCTGTGTAGCTGCAGACTGGTCAGGGTGCCCATGCCAACTCGTGTCCACAGCCAAAAGAGCCTACAATGGGCACGTGAGCATCAGAACTGGACCACGGATCAATGGAAGAAGGTGGCCTGGTGTGATGAATCACGTTTTCTTTTAGGTCACGCAGATGGCCGGGCGTGTGCATCACTTACCTGGGGAAGAGATGGCACCCGGATGCCAGCCGGCAGAGGCAGTGTGATGCTTTGTCTAGTAGAGCCAATGGGGTGGATTTACTAAAACTGGAAAGTGCAAAAATCTGTCGCATCTCTGCATGGAAACCAATCAGCTTCCTGGGTTATTTGTCAAAGCTTAATTGAACAAAACTGAAGTTAAGCCGTAAAGCTACTATGCAAAGCTGCACCAGATTTTTCACTCTCCAGGTTTTAGTAAATCAACCCCTATGCCTCGATGGGTCAGGGCTGTTTTGGCAGCAAAAAAAAGGGGGTCCTACTCATTAGGTGTGGGGTCTTAATGTTATGGCTGACCAGTGCAGTCGCCCCCCCCCCCCCCCCGGTGACAATGTATTTCATGCAAACATCAGTCACCCCAAAAAACAGTCAGCCTGCGGTGCCAATGCCGGGCACAGGTAACCGAAAACGTCCATCTTTCATCTGGTTGATCGGCATCTTTCATGGTGCTCCATGTAATCTGAAAATATACGGTTATGCCCGTTATGTGCCATTATCAGAACTTTTTCAACGTCACCCACTTACAAAGCCCAAACTCATCCCCTCCCTCAGAATAAAACCTCTAGGAAGCCAGCCCTTCCGATCACATGGGGTAAAATGAACCCATTTTCCCCCCAGGATGTGTGACAGGCAACCACTATTAGGGGGATCGTGTGCTTCTATAATCCGGTACAGCACAGAAATCCTGGCCTTTGCAGACTACCGCCTACACCGAGGCCGCAAACCACCACCGATACACCAGGGAACACGATGTGCATGTAAAAACAACAAGGCAGTGCGGTACTGAAGGAGGACTGCCAAATAATTCCAGCAACATGCAGAGGCTACCAATGTCTGAAAGAATACTTCATCAAGCCAAAGTGCAAAATTTATATAAATTTCCTTTTAGATCCCTTTCACAGTAACGCGCTTTACAGGCGCTATAGAGCCAAAAAAAAAAAAAAAAAAAAAAAAAAAAAGGGACCTGCAAAGTGCCTTTCCTGTCACCTCAATGCAAAACCCGAGCGGTGTGCTGGCAGGACGTCAAAAAAGTCCTGCAAGCAGCTTCTTCAAGGCGTTTTAAGAGCGGTGTATACACTACTCCTAAAGCGCCCCTGCCCATTGGGAAGCTTGCGAAGCGGCGCTTTTAACCCCTTTTTGGCCAAAAAGCACCGCTGAAATGACAGCAAACCGCCAACGCCCCAGTGTGAAAGTGCCCTTAAAGACTTTAAACATCTAACTAGGCCTGCAACTGTTATTTTCATATTTGATTAGTTCGCTGATTATTGTTTAGATTAATAAAAAAAAAAAAAAATTGCGTGATGTATAATTTAGTTACCGTAATATGTAAAGTTTTAAAAAAAAAAAAAAAGGAATTCATTCTTAAATCTCTCTATGTAGTGGTAAATATAAATAACCAACTACAGGGGGTCCCCTAGTTACAAACATCCGACTTACAAATGACTCCTACTTACAAACGGAGGGAGACAACAGGAAGTGAGAGGAAATCTACCCCTAGGAAGGGAAATTCACTCCTGTAAGAGCTATTATGGGGAAAAGGTACCTCCACTGATGCTTTATCACCAAGGCTCGTTTCCACAACAACCCAAAATTTTCCAAATCCAATTGTCATTGGGACAGAAAGTGAGGTGAAATCTTCTGAACAGGAACACACACAGCAAATGTTACAGGGGTGTTAACCTCTCCCTATGCTATCAAAAAAGCTTAAAAATAGTTTTTTGGGTGGAGCTACACTTAAAAAATGTACCTGTTCCGACTTACAAACAGATTCAACTTAAGAACAAACCTACAGTCCCTAACTTGTTTGTAACCCGGTGACCCCCTGTATATGGTTAGGGAGCAAAATATCTAATCCACTCTGAGAACGACAGAAGAGAGATCTTTACTGTATATACTATTAGAAGAGATTGAGGTGTCCGTTTATGAAGCAGTGAAATCTATTCACTGCTTCGTTCTCCGGCATTCACAGTGAAGAATCTTCTCCTCTGTGTGCCTGTTTATGAAGCGGTGTAGATCGCTTCACCTTTGGAGGAGTGAAGTGATCTACAAATGCTTCAAACAGTGGAGAATGGCCCCTGATACTGGAATCGTGAGACTTTACGAGATTACAGCACCAGAAATTCACCGAAATACAAAGATGTCAGTTTATTAAGCAGTGATAAATTATCACCGCTCAATACACTGACAGACCACGTGGATTAATGTTAATAAAATAATGAGTCCCCCTACAAAATATTTTATATATATATATATATATATATATATATATATATATATATATATATATATATATATATATATATATATATATATATATATATATATATATATATATATATATATATATATATATATATATATATTAGGGGTGCAACGGATCGTTGCCGATCCGTGATCCGTACGGATCACCCTCCGCGGATCGGCACACCCGCGATCCGCGGAACACTTTTCGGCCTCAGCCATAGGAAAGTCCCCGGCTTCGGCCTAGCTCCGGAGCGGCGGCCATCTTGGTACACCCGGAAGTGGCCGCTGTCTCGACAGGAAGTGACGTTTCGTCGCCGCCATCTTGCTACACCCCCACACTCCTGCACAGTACAATAATGATAGAGTGAGAAGGGGGCAAGCGGACATCTTGTTACACCCACCGGAGTTTTACATTTAAAAGCCATTTTCAACACAAAACTGAGCTTATATGCACAAATACTGTATTTATGCATATAAGCTCGGTTTTGTGTTGAAAATAGCTTTTAAATCTAAAACTCCGGTGGGTGTAACAAGATTTGTGTGTTTTTTTTTTTTTGTTTTTTTTATGCTGATCCGAGGATCGATCCGATCCGTGACTCTGATCCGAGGATCGATCCGTGAGATTTTTGATCCGTTGCACCCCTAATATATATATATATATATATATATATATATATATATATATATATATATATATATATATATATATATATATATATATATATATATATATATATATATATATATATATATATATATATATATATATATATATATATATATATATATATACATACACATACATACACACACACATACATAAATATGACAGGGGGACATGCTTACAGTGTTGGGGGGTCTGAACGAGGCATAAGGAAGTTAAAAATCTTCCTCCTTCCCCCTCAGATCCCCCCAGATTTCCTCTTCACTCCCAGATTCATCACCTCTGAGCTGGTGAATCGGGGAGTGTGAATTCGGACTCAGATCGCCAGTGAAGCGGTGAGATCACCGCTTCATAAACTGGCCGTTACTGTGTCAGTCAATGAGGATTCTCCGTGTGTAGAGATCATCGGCGGGAGAACAAGTTCAAACATGTTCTCCCCCCATTATCACTGTTTTAGGACTGTGATCAGCGGCGATCCTCGGGATCACCACTGTTCACTGCTTCATAAACGGACACCATACTGTATATATACTATTAGAAGAGATATACTGTATATACACTATTAGAAGAGATATACTGTATATACTATTAGAGAAGATATACTGTTAGAGGTTGATCAATTTTTTTTTTGCAGTTATTCAAACAGAACTGTAATATATTATATGCTGGTCATACAAAAACAATGTCTTCCTTCAAAAAAAAATAAATAAATAAATAAAATTTCATTTAAGAACGTTCGATTTTCTAATCGCTAGTGGGGTCAAATCGACGTTTGTATGAATGCATCCTATGCATTAAGGTGAAAAACCACCTGGCAGTGACAGCCCCCCCATTTTACTTACCTGAACCCTAGAACTTGACCACGGGGACGCACTGTCTCTCTGCCCGGGGTTCTCGGCTCTTGATTGGATAGATTGATGGCAGCACAGCCATTGGCTCCCACTGCTGTCAATCAAATCCAATGACGCGATCACCAGGGCCGAGTCCTGCATTCAGCCTCTATGAACGCCGAATGCTGGACTCGGGAGCAAGCCTGCAAGGTTAACCCCCCCCTTTTTTTGGGGATGGACACCGCGCCAGTCCTGAGGAGCTGCGGGCAGGAGTTTTTAGGCGAGGCAGCGGCTTCGTCCACGAGGCGGGACGCCACGGACTAGGCCGAAGCCGCGGCCTCACCTAAAAACTCCTGCCCGCAGCTTCTCAGGACCGGCGCGGTGTCCATCAAAAAAAAAATAAATAAACCACCCCTCGATTCAAATCATGAAATAGCGTTTTTTGGTTTGTGGTGCTCAAATACAGTTCTGTCTAGTTCTGTTTTAAAGACGTAAACTTCCCTCTAATGTTTGTACCTATAAGTAAGCCTATAATGCTTACCTATAGGTACTGTAAATATCTCCTATACTTGCACTGTTTGAGATAATTACTGTATTCCGCGCTGTCATCAGCGCATGCGCTCTGAAGGAACAGCCGCCTGTGCCGTTTCTTCATTAGCGGGTGCCATGACTGGTGCCTCTCGCGCACATGTGCGGGAGTGACATCACGCGGCTCCAGCCAGTCACGGAGCCAGAAGGAAAAAACTGGCAAAGATGGGTGCGGCCTCCAGCGGGGACAACAAGGGTTTAGTTTGCAGCTACGTGTCATAATGTGCTAGCATGCATACTACTAGCACATTGTGCCTTTACTTTGCAAGTATGGAAAAAAAAAAAAAAAAGAAAAAAAATTTAAAAAGCAGTTTACTTCCTCTTTAAAGGAGTTGTAAAAGGTAGAAGTTGTTTTTATCTTAACGCATTCTATGCATTAAGATAAAGTCTTCTATATGTAGCAGCCCCCACTAATACTTACCTGCACCCCATCTCTCCCCAGTGATGTCCACGAGTCCCTTGGCTGTCCGGAACTCTCCCTCCTGATTGGCTGAGACAGCAGCGGCACCATTGGCTCACGCGGCTGTCAGTTAGCCAGATAGAGAGGACGGAGCCGAACAGCAGCTTTATGTCTGAATGGACGGTTGCCTCCGTAGCAGGCTAAGAGGGAGGGGCTAGGAGCACAGAAGAGGGACCCGGGAAGAGGAGGATCCGGACTGCTCTGTGCAAAACTGACTGCAGAGGAGAAAAGTTATAAAAATAACAAACACCCCACAACAACACACAAGACTTTACAAACCACTTTTAGGTCCAGTAAGGTCACTGCAAATGTGTCAAACAAATAGGAAAAAAAAAAAAACACCACACCTTACAGATATTTTTCTAGCCCTAATCCAAGCACACTACTAGTATACTCAGCAGCTGTGCCAACGCTGAACCCAGAAGTGTTTTCATGAAGACTTCCAGGTTCTGGCTCAGTGAAGGAGATCAGGGTATAGAAGTTCCCCGTGCTGCCCCCTCCCCGACCCTCTCACAACCAAACCCCACGCTGTCCACCCCTCCCCTCTCACAACCAAACCCCACGCTGTCCACCCCTCCCCTCTCACAACCAAACCCCATGCTGTCCACCCCGACCCTCTCACAACCAAACCCCGCGCTGCCCAACCCGACCCTCTCACAACCAAACCCCGCGCTGCCCAACCCGACCCTCTCACAACCAAAACCCCACGCTGTCCACCCCAAGCCTCTCACAACCAAACCCCACAATCTCCATCCCGATAAGGTCGCCACAGCAATCCTGGTCTCAAAGTAGACCCAGGGGAGGTAAGAGGAGGTTTCCAACAAGTCAAAACAACTGAATTTCCAACAAGTAGAAGTGATCACTTCTAATCTAAACCAAGGAAAAGATGCAGCCAGAGATCTGTTTTCATCCTTTCACTGCACCACTAAACACAGCTACAGTCATAGCAGTGAAAGGGGTTAATAAAGCATCCGATTCAGAGCAGCCAACAAATCAAACCTTCCATCCCATCCCCCACAGTCTGCAGTTCCTTGATCTCCAAGGGGTGCAAAGACTGGAAAAATTTAGACCAAATTAATGGGAATCTTGCTGTAAGGACTTTTTGCAGAGTTAAGGGGTGGGGTTGAAGAACACACATACACACTCTCTATGAAAAATACTTACCAGCCCAAATTGTTGAGCATAACCCCAAGTCTTCACTCCTGTTTTTCTTCCTGCGCCACCATCTTGGATTCAGGAGCCACTGGGACTTCCTGACCACTCTGACGGCCCCCATACTGCGCTTGCGCAAGATGTGCCAATTAGGGGGAGACTGTCCAAAGCCTCTTGGGGTTTGTGGACTGTATTCCAGGCTGTGGACAGGGGATGCACTATGTCACCCTCAACCAAGCAAAGAGATGGGAGCAAGAGGTATTTACCATTTAAAAAAAAAAAAAAAAAAAAAACCACACTCTTAGGGCCAATTCACACTTGCTTTGGTTTCCTGAAGAGTGGTCTGAATGAGGCTTGCTTTTCAGAGAGCAGTGAGGAATAGTACTGCCTCCTCACACTAGCATGCCAAAAGCATGTGCGCTGCATGCAATTGCAGAATGCTTGCACTGCAGCCCCAGTCACTTGAATGGGTCGTGCTTGGTTGTATAAATGCTGCTGCAGGGGGGTGGCTGAGGTAGAGCCACAAAAATTAACCCCCCCCCCCCTCTTTAACAAGCACTAAAGTACGACAGGGAAGGGAAGGGAAGAGTTCTACTAATGGTAATTATTTGCAAGTAGAGATTAGCTTGAATAACCCAAAACCAGCAGTGCCTGGTCCCACGAGATAGAGAGAGAGAGAGATCTCGAGAGAGAGATAGAGAGAGAGATAGAGAGATAGAGAGATAGAGAGAGAGAGAGAGAGAGAGAGAGAGAGAGATAGAGATAGAGAGAGATAGAGATAGAGAGAGAGAGAGAGAGAGATTTTTATATTCCAGCCGATTTGTGAAAAATTCCACTGACAGGATATAAAGCTTCCATAGGATGTGTTTGGGTGGAAATGCGCTTCCAAAAGGATCTTATCTGGAACAAACCTCATTAGTTTACAAAGATAAAACATTGTGAGTGACAGGCTGAGTGCAGGAAAGGGAAAGAAATTCACCAACACTGATCACACTCTCCCCCCCCCCCCCCCACAAGCAAAAGTGAAACAATGACTGAGCGAGGTTCAACCTTTCCACACAACTTTCTGTGTAGCCCAAAGTTTAATTTCATATTTTGTTATTCAAAAACGGAACAAACCGTAAAAAAGCAGGATCAGTCTATGTTCATACTGGATGTGGTGTAAAATTGGTGCAATTTACACGCGGATTTGAATGCAAGTACCATGCGAATTTGTGGCGCAATTTGTAAGGAAAACCACACTAAATTTGCACAGGACCCCCCCCCCCCCCTTTTTTTTTTTTTAAACGGAATGAGAATTTGCAAACCACATCGATGTGAACAACCTTCATGGAAAACAATGTAATTTCAGAGGACATGCAAAGCTATGATTTTTGGAATGTATCAGATTCACATTAGTGTAAGGGATATCAAGAAACTAAAAAATTGGGACTTTAAAGGCACAACTGTAGTAGACTACACAAGGTATATTTAAAGTCCCAAAAAGTTTTTTAGTTTCTTGATATCCCTAACTCAGTATTGGGGACGTTGGCACAAGTTATTTTTAAGTACCTACAGAGTCACCCTGTATACCAGGTACTTTAATACTAGGACCCCCCCCCTTTTGCTGTTCACATTAGTGTAAACCAGGACCAAAAAAAAACAAAACACACCCCTGCAGATAGTGGGTCGCGCTGCAATTGCCATCACGCAGTTTGTGTGAACGGGTCCTCAAAAGTATACATAAAATAAAACAACGATAAATAATTACGAAAAAAAAATAAAAAAGAAAAGAAAAGAAAAAAAAAAAAAAAAAAAAAAAAAAAAAGAGAAAAAACACAAACCCACACCAAATTGTTACTCATCAATAGACATAGGCCAAACACCCTCTGTTTGGTTTGCAGCAGAACTCCCAAACAGGGAAATGTTCTGAACCGAACAGCAAACTCCACTGAAGTCTTTGGGAGATATAGACATATTACACACACACACAAATAAATAAATAAATAAGAGTATAAAAGAGAGGAGCCTCTAAGTGTAGCAATATAGTTACATTTAATGAAAGTACAAACATTTAGCAACTCACATAGTTGATGATTAAAAAGAGGCACATCTAAGTATGCAGGGATCCGGGGTAAAGCTGTCTGCAATCGTGGCCAGGAAGACTCCCCTGCAGTAGAGATCTGAAAGCGAGGCTTAAACCGCTCGTGGAGCGTGTGGAAGGGACGACGGTCTATGTGGACATCTTTACCCCGGATGCCGGCATACTTAGATGTGTCTGTTTTAATCATCAACCGTGTGAGTTGCTAAATGTTGTAACTTCATTAAATGTAACCATATTGCTACACTTAGAGGCTCCTCTCTTCTCTTTTATACTCAGTTGTGACACTTCTTGTATATCAAGTCAAAATTTATTAAAAAAAGTTTGCTCGTCTCTCAAACTAAGTTACTCTCAATCCAAGGTTTTACTGTATTATATAATTTTCTCTCACCTTAAAAATGCTCCACCTCTTACCAAATGCCTGCGTTTCGTCACATTCGGCTACCCGCTGGATTGCGCATGCGCGATGTTGCCATATGCGTTCCAACACTGTTGCAAGACACCACTTTGCCACAGGGCCCCTCTCGGCCTCGCTTCGCTCGGCATAATTATAATCTAACTCTGTGTCCACTTGGATGGTGGGGCTTGAACCTGGACTCAGGGGTGTGGCCACAAAATTCTGCGCAAGCGCAGATCGCCAGTGTTAGAACACATATGGCGGCGTCGCGCATGCACAGTCCAGTGGGTAGCCAAATTTGATGGGTCGCCATATGCGACGAAACACCCTGCTCTGCGCTTTGACATTTTATTATATAGGCGAGGGGTGGGGCCACCTGGCTTCATCACCCGATGGCACCACCCCATTCTGATGTCACGGACCGGTGCATGCAAAGTCAGAAGGGGCGGTGACACAGCCAGATGGCTCCGCCCCTTAACCAATATGAAGAAACGTCAAAGTGCAGAGCAGGCATTTGGCAGGAGTGTTTGGTGGGGTTTTTTCGGGTCAGCGGGTGGCGCAATTGATGGATTTACATCAAGGGACACTTTTTTTTTTTTAAAGAATGGTAAAAGTGTCTCGTGTCAATTACTCTGACACTTTCTGGTGAATGTGTAATGTTACCATGTACCCGATACTCATTCACTTTGGAGAGGGCCCCCTAGATTGGGGCCCCCCCCCCTTTGTTAAAAAAGGGGCTTCCAGATACGGACAAGCCGCCCGCAGACCCCCACAACCACGTTGATGAGGCCCTTGTCCCCATCAACAAGGCGTTTCGGGTGTGGGGGGGGGGGGCAGAGCCCTTCCAGCCCCAAAAATCCTATCTCCTCCTCGACCCATGTGGCCTGTTACGGCTTGGGGGGGGGGGTGGGGAGGAGGGTGTCGAACAAGCAACAGGACACCCCCCTCACTCAGCACCCCCCTTTCCTGACCTGCCAGGCTGCATGCCCGGAAAAGGGCCTGCCATTTTTTTACCAGCACTTTTTTTTTTTGGATTGTTCAGTTGTCAGCGGGGAAACCTATTGGCAGCAGAGGACACGTCGGCTGTTAAAGCGGTTGTATACCCGCTGTCTTTTTTTTTTATACACCTGCAAGGGAAAAGGCATAATGAGCTAGTATGCACCGCATACTAGCTCATTATGAGATACTTGCCTTAGAATGAGGCGCCGGCATCTCACCTGGTCCACGCCGAGGGAGCTGACATCTCCCCTCAGCGTGTCTTCCGGGTATCGCGGCCCCGGCGCTGTGAGTGGCCGGAGCCGCGATGTCGTCACTCCCACACATGTCAGCCGAGAATCCCCTGTGCGCATGCGTCAGTGCAGTCAGCGACTCATTGCGAGGGGAATATCTCTCTCCTTACAGGTTTAGGAGATATTTTTTATTTTTTTTACCTACAGGTAAGCCTTATCTGTAGGTAAAAGTTACAAATAAAAAAAAAAAAAAAAGTATACAACCACTTTAAGGATGCTGCGGCTTCCCAGCCCCGCTCCTTAACCAGCTTACAGTGCGCCCAAATTGTGCGCAGAATGCACTGTGCCGCGCTCAGTGCATTGAAGGTTGTGCACATTCAGGGTGTTCAAATGGCAACCACGGCACCCTAGTTGGGAAACCTTCTGCTACCCTATGGAAGAAGAATAGAAGGACAGATAATTCACAAAGAAAAAAAAAAAAATAAAAAAAAAAAACAACACACACACACACACGACAGCAAATCTGTGTACAATAAAGCTATTTAAAAACAGTGGAAAGTGCTTATTATTGCCCTCTAGGGGAGCCTATATTAGGATCGGTCTCTAGGGGGGAGCCTATATTAGGACTGGTCTCTAGGGGGGGGGAGCTGATATTAGGACCGGTCTCGCCTCTCTTCTCTGTAGAGAAAATCACTGTAACAGGAAATGTTCTCAGCCAGCAATCTGTAGATTGTTCCCGATGGGTCTGGCAGAAGGAAGTGCCAGGAATGGGGCGTTTTTTGTTTTTTTGGGTGGGATTGCAGAGTTCCTTACTGCTTTAAAACAAAAGCTGTACAGTACTTGGCCTATATCTGAGGCTAAGGGGCACCCAAGATTCCTGAAGAATTTAGGATGCAACCTAAACAGCAAGATCCTCCATAACACCCCCCCCCCCCCCCCCATAAGGCTTTCTTGATAAAAGCAGCTGCTTAAAAAAAAAAAAAAAAAAAAAGTAAAAAAAGGTTTTTTGTTTTTTTTAAATATCAAACATACTTACCTCCACTGTGCAGTTCGTTTAGCACAGAGTGGCCCCGATAGTCCATTTCTGGGGTCCCCCGGCAGCTCTCGGCTCCTCCCCGCATCAGATGATAACACGAATGCCGGACTCGGACCCGTCCCCCACGTCATTGGATTTTATTGACAGCAGCGGGAGCCAATGGCTGCACTGCTATCAATCTATCCAATCAAGAGTCGGGACCGCGCGTCCACAGGGTGCATTAAGGTGAAAAAAAACACGTGTGTACAACCACAAAAAAAAAAAACAAAAAAACAAAAAAAAAAAAAAAAAAAAAGGGGGGGGGGGGGGGGGGGGAGAAAAAAAAAATAAGAGAAGGACAATTACCCGTCCATGGAGCCCCCAACGTCGGCACCCGAAGTTGACCCGTTCATCAGCTCCTGGTGCTGGCGTCGCCATCCTTACTAAGATAAACAGGAAGTGAAGCCTTGTGGCAATCTTACATGGCAGTGGGAGCAGATACCTTGTTTTGACAGTTATCCGCTCCCCCCCTGAAAAAGGTGCCAAATGTGGCAGAGGGGGGGGTGAACAAGCGGAGCTTCCACTTTTGGGTGGAACT
>JBBDGP010005058.1:0-78096 GCA_037952835.1 Lithobates septentrionalis | reverse complement strand
GACATCACCAATAGCTCCGCCCACGCTCTGTACTGAGGGGAAGTTCCATGACACCCCTTGTGACATCACCAATAGCTCGCCCACGCTCTGTACTGAGGGGAAGTTCCATGACACCCCTTGTGACATGACCAATAGCTCCGCCCACGCTCTGTACTGAGGGGAAGTTCCATGACACCCCCTGTGACATCACCAATAGCTCCACCCAAGCTCTGTACTGAGGGGAAGTTCCATGACACCCCTGTGACATCACCAATAGCTCCACCCAAGCTCTGTACTGAGGGGAAGTTCCATGACACCCCTGTGACATCACCAATAGCTCCACCCAAGCTCTGTACTGAGGGGAAGTTCCATGACACCCCCTGTGACATCACCAATAGCTCCGCCCAAGCTCTGTACTGAGGGGAAGTTCCATGACACCCCTGTGACATCACCAATAGCTCCGCCCAAGCTCTGTACTGAGGACTTTCCATGACACCCCCTGTGACATCACCAATAGCTCCGCCCAAGCTCTGTACTGAGGACGTTCCATGACACCCCTTGTGACATCACCAATAGCTCCGCCCACGCTCTGTACTGAGGGGAAGTTCCATGACACCCCTTGTGACATCACCAATAGCTCCGCCCACGCTCTGTACTGAGGGGAAGTTCCATGACACCCCTTGTGACATCACCAATAGCTCCACCCAAGCTCTGTACTGAGGGGAAGTTCCATGACACCCCTTGTGACATCACCAATAGCTCCGCCCACGCTCTGTACTGAGGGGAAGTTCCATGACACCCCTTGTGACATCACCAATAGCTCCACCCAAGCTCTGTACTGAGGGGAAGTTCCATGACACCCCTTGTGACATCACCAATAGCTCCGCCCACGCTCTGTACTGAGGAAGTTCCATGACACCCCCTGTGACATCACCAATAGCTCCGCCCAAGCCCTGTACTGAGGACGTTCCATGACACCCCTTGTGACATCACCAATAGCTCCGCCCAAGCTCTGTACTGAGGACGTTCCATGACACCCCCTGTGACATCACCACTAGCTCCGCCCACGCTCTGTACTAAGAGGAAGTTCCATGACACCCCCTGTGACATCACCAATAGCTCCGCCCACGCTCTGTACTGAGGGGAAGTTCCATGACACCCCTTGTGACATCACCAATAGCTCCGCCCACGCTCTGTACTGAGGGGAAGTTCCATGACACCCTTGTGACATGACCAATAGCTCCGCCCACGCTCTGTACTGAGGGGAAGTTCCATGACACCCCCTGTGACATCACCAATAGCTCCGCCCAAGCTCTGTACTGAGGGAAGTTCCATGACACCCCCTGTGACATCACCAATAGCTCCGCCCAAGCTCTGTACTGAGGACGTTCCATGACACCCCCTGTGACATCACCAATAGCTCCGCCCAAGCTCTGTACTGAGGACGTTCCATGACACCCTTGTGACATCACCAATAGCTCCGCCCACGCTCTGTACTGAGGGGAAGTTCCATGACACCCCTTGTGACATCACCAATAGCTCCGCCCACACTCTGTACTGAGGGGAAGTTCCATGACACCCCTTGTGACATCACCAATAGCTCCGCCCACGCTCTGTACTGAGGGGAAGTTCCATGACACACATCCAGGATTGAATTGGGTGTGACAGGGATGAGGTTTTTGCACCAATGTCTGCAGAGGTGACTTTACAGAAATCACACAGTCTCCGGACCAGGCTCTTCTTCCTGCCAGTGCCTCTGGAACTCACCTCCTCTTTCTTCTTGGGGTCATCGATGAGATTTCTGAAGAGAGGGGAGTCCCCATATGGAGAGTAGGCCAGGGCATTGATCTGTTGCTGGAGAGCCAATGCTGGACAGCCGCTGCATTGGGGTCACTCAGAGCTAGATGAGACAACAAAGGGGGGTCAGCGAGGGGACACAGACATGAGACAACAAAGGGGGTCAGCGAGGGGACACAGACAACAAAGGGGGTCAGCGAGGTGACACAGACATGAGACAAAGGGGTCAGCGAGGTGACACAGACATGAGACAAAGGGGGTCAGCGAGGGGACACAGACATGAGACAAAGGGGGTCAGCGAGGGGACACAGACATGAGACAAAGGGGGTCAGCGAGGGGACACAGACATGAGACAAAGGGGTCAGCGAGGGGACACAGACATGAGACAAAGGGGGTCAGCGAGGGGACACAGACATGAGACAAAGGGGGTCAGCGAGGGGACACAGACATGAGACAAAGGGGGTCAGCGAGGGGACACAGACATGAGACAAAGGGGGTCAGCGAGGGGACACAGACATGAGACAAAGGGGGTCAGCGAGGGGACACAGACATGAGACAAAGGGGGTCAGCGAGGGGACACAGACATGAGACAAAGGGGGTCAGCGAGGTGACACAGACATGAGACAAAGGGGGTCAGCGAGGGGACACAGACATGAGACAAAGGGGGTCAGCGAGGGGACACAGACATGAGACAAAGGGGGTCAGCGAGGGGACACAGACATGAGACAAAGGGGGTCAGCGAGGGGACACAGACATGAGACAAAGGGGGTCAGCGAGGGGACACAGACATGAGACAAAGGGGGTCAGCGAGGGGACACAGACATGAGACAAAGGGGTCAGCGAGGGGACACAGACAACAAAGGGGGTCAGCGAGGGGACACAGACAACAAAGGGGGTCAGCGAGGGGACACAGACAACAAAGGGGGTCAGCGAGGGGACACAGACAACAAAGGGGGTCAGCGAGGGGACACAGACAACAAAGGGGGTCAGCGAGGGGACACAGACAACAAAGGGGGTCAGCGAGGGGACACAGACAACAAAGGGGTCAGCGAGGGGACACAGACAACAAAGGGGGTCAGCGAGGGGACACAGACAACAAAGGGGGTCAGCGAGGGGACACAGACAACAAAGGGGTCAGCGAGGGGACACAGACAACAAAGGGGGTCAGCGAGGGGACACAGACAACAAAGGGGGTCAGCGAGGGGACACAGACAACAAAGGGGGTCAGCGAGGGGACACAGACAACAAAGGGGTCAGCGAGGGGACACAGACAACAAAGGGGGTCAGCGAGGGGACACAGACAACAAAGGGGGTCAGCGAGGGGACACGACAACAAAGGGGGTCAGCGAGGGGACACAGACAACAAAGGGGGTCAGCGAGGGGACACAGACAACAAAGGGGGTCAGCGAGGGGACACAGACAACAAAGGGGGTCAGCGAGGGGACACAGACAACAAAGGGGGTCAGCGAGGGGACACAGACAACAAAGGGGGTCAGCGAGGGGACACAGACAACAAAGGGGGTCAGTGAGGGGACACAGACAACAAAGGGGGTCAGTGAGGGGACACAGACAGCAGCACAGTGTGGGTGGGTGGGGGGGGTGGGGTGTCCTGGTTTACTTCAGGCCCCACATTGATATTTTCACAAGTGAAGCTCCTTAAGTCAGATACTCACCAACAGGGGCCTGAGCACCACCAAACCCCAAGCCACCACTAGCGGCATTAAACGCGGTTGTGCCAAACGCTCCGGTACCGAGCGCCCCGATCTTCTGCTGGTTGTTTCCAAACAGCGTGTTCTGTCCTGTATTCAGACCTGGGAGAGAGAATGGAGGACGATGAACAGACGTCTGAATATCACTTATAAAGAATAAAGTTCATTTTTGTGCAGTCAGTAAAACCAAAACTCCTTCATCTGCCTGAAAAGTTTGAATCTAAGAATACCGGCCATAGGTCCCCCCAATCCCAGAGCGCACACTCCATAGGTCCCCCCCAATCCCAGAGCGCACACTCCATAGGTCCCCAATCCCAGAGCACACACGCCATAGGTCCCCCAATCCCAGAGCGCACACTCCATAGGTCCCCCCAATCCCAGAGCGCACACTCCATAGGTCCCCCCAATCCCAGAGCGCACACTCCATAGGTCCCCCCAATCCCAGAGCGCACACTCCATAGGTCCCCCCAATCCCAGAGCGCACACTCCATAGTCCCCCCCAATCCCAGAGCGCACACTCCATAGGTCCCCCCAATCCCAGAGCGCACACTCCATAGGTCCCCCCAATCCCCAGCGCACACTCCATAGGTCCCCCCAATCCCCCAGCGCACACTCCATAGAACCCCCAATCTCAGAGCACACACTCCAGAGGTCCCCCCAATCCCAGAGCACACACGCCATAGGTCCCCCAATCCCAGAGCACACACGCCATAGGTCCCCCAATCCCAGAGCACACACGCCATAGGTCCCCCAATCCCAGAGCACACACGCCATAGGTCCCCCAATCCCACAGAGCGCACACGCCATAGGTCCCCCAATCCCAGAGCACACACGCCATAGGTCCCCCCCAATCCCACAGGAGCGCACACGCCATAGGTCCCCCAATCCCAGAGCACACACGCCATAGGTCCCCCAATCCCAGAGCACACACGCCATAGGTCCCCCCAATCCCACAGAGCGCACACGCCATAGGTCCCCCCAATCCCACAGAGCGCACACGCCATAGGTCCCCCCAATCCCACAGAGCGCACACGGCCATAGGTCCCCCCAATCCCAGAGCACACACTCCATAGGTCCCCCAATCCCAGAGCGCACACGCCATAGAAAGCCCCAATCCCAGAGCACACACGCCATAGGTCCCCCAATCCCAGAGCGCACACGCCATAGGTCCCCCCAATCCCAGAGCGCACACTCCATAGGTCCCCCCAATCCCAGAGCGCACACTCCATAGGTCCCCCCAATCCCAGAGCGCACACTCCATAGGTCCCCCAATCCAGAGCGCACACTCCATAGGTCCCCCAATCCCAGAGCGCACACTCCATAGGTCCCCCAATCCCAGAGCACACACTCCATAGGTCCCCCAATCCCAGAGCGCACACGCCATAGGTCCCCCAACCCCAGAGCGCACACGCCATAGGTCCCCCAACCCCAGAGCGCACACTCCCATAGGTCCCCCAATCCCAGAGCGCACACTCCATAGGTCCCCCCAATCCCAGAGCGCACACTCCATAGGTCCCCCCAATCCCAGAGCGCACACTCCATAGGTCCCCCCAATCCCAGAGCGCACACTCCATAGGTCCCCCAATCCCAGAGCGCACACTCCATAGGTCCCCCCAATCCCAGAGCGCACACTCCATAGGTCCCCCCAATCCCCCAGCGCACACTCCATAGAACCCCCAATCTCAGAGCACACACTCCATAGGTCCCCCAATCTCAGAGCACACACTCCAGAGGTCCCCCAATCCCAGAGCACACACGCCATAGGTCCCCCAATCCCAGAGCACACACGCCATAGGTCCCCCAATCCCAGAGCACACACGCCATAGGTCCCCCAATCCCAGAGCACACACGCCATAGGTCCCCCAATCCCAGAGCACACACGCCATAGGTCCCCCAATCCCAGAGCACACACGCCATAGGTCCCCCAATCCCAGAGCACACACGCCATAGGTCCCCAATCCCAGAGCACACACGCCATAGGTCCCCCAATCCCAGAGCACACACGCCATAGGTCCCCCAATCCCAGAGCACACACGCCATAGGTCCCCCCAATCCCACAGAGCGCACACGCCATAGGTCCCCCAATCCAGAGCACACACGCCATAGTCCCCCAATCCCAGAGCACACACGCCATAGGTCCCCCAATCCCACAGAGCGCACACGCCATAGGTCCCCCCAATCCCACAGAGCGCACACGCCATAGGTCCCCCCCAATCCCAGAGCACACACTCCATAGGTCCCCCAATCCCAGAGCGCACACGCCATAGAAAGCCCCAATCCCAGAGCGCACACTCCATAGGTCCCCCAATCCCAGAGCGCACACTCCATAGGTCCCCCCAATCCCAGAGCGCACACTCCATAGGTCCCCCCAATCCCAGAGCGCACACTCCATAGGTCCCTCCAATCCCAGAGCGCACATTCCATAGGTCCCCAATCCCAGAGCACACACGCCATAGGTCCCCCAATCCCAGAGCGCACACTCCATAGGTCCCCCAATCCCAGAGCACACACGCCATAGGTCCCCCAACTCCGAGCGCACACTCCATAGGTCCCCCAATCCCAGAGCACACACGCCATAGGTCCCCCAATCCCAGAGCACACACGCCATAGGTCCCCCAATCCCAGAGCACACACTCCATAGGTCCCCCAAGTCCCCAATCCCACCACACAGCGGACACTCCATAGGTCCCCCAATCCCAGAGCACACACTCCATAGGTCCCCCAATCCCAGAGCACACACTCCATAGGTCCCCCAATCCCAGAGCACACACTCCATAGGTCCCCCAATCCCAGAGCACACACTCCATAGGTCCCCCAATCCCAGAGCACACACGCCATAGGTCCCCCAATCCCAGAGCACACACGCCATAGGTCCCCCAAACTCCATAGGTCCATCTCGCTCTTGCTATTCTTGTAGCAGGGTGACTACGCTCCTACAGGGTACATCTATGGAGCCCCCCAGCCGAAGATACATTTCCAAACATATTACAAGTGTGTCGCCATAATCACATCCCAATATCAGACCGCACCCCGACCGCCATCCCTCTCAGCCCCCCCGGAGTCAGACTCTTCCTAGTGATTGGGTCACTGGATCTAAAAAAAGAAAGGTTCTGTGAGAGGAGACATGGTCCCAATATTTGTATGGGAGATTGCCCAGCTGAGAACTGACTGGACGATGCAACACCACCATACTGTTACATCATCAGCGCCCGCCCATGGTGGGAAGATGCTGGGCAGAGTGGTGACAGGAAGAGGTGTCTGCGCTGGAGATGAACCGTCTACTACTCCCCCCCCCCCCAAGCTGGAGTTTGGTTTCACTGTAATTGTATGTAATATGGAGGACTTCGTATTGCAGACACTCACCAGGCCCAATCCTGTCCCAGTGCCGGCCCCAGCGTACCCGCTGTGTTCTTATTGCCAAAAATACTGGTGCCCGCGGTGTGGTGGTTCCGAACCCTGCAAAGCAAATCAAGAGAGACACTAAAGAAAGCTTCCTCAGGACACAACAAGCAGGACTATAGAGAGCTTCCTCAGGACAAAACCACCACATAGGGCTATAGAGAGCTTCCTCAGGACAAAACCACCACGCAGGGCTATAGAGAGCTTCCTCAGGACAAAACACCCACGCAGGGCTATAGAGGGCTTCCTCGGACAAAACCACCACGCAGGGCTATAGAGAGCTTTCTCAGGATAAAACCACCACAGCAGGGCTATAGAGGGCTTCCTCAGGACAAAACCACCAAGCAGGGCTATAGAGGGCTTCCTTGAGGACAAAACCACGAGGCACGGCTATAGAGGGCTTCCTCGGGACAAAACCACAAGGCAGGGCTATAGAGGGATTCCTCAGGACAAAACCACCACGCAGGGCTATAGAGGGCTTCCTCAGGACAAACAATGAGGCAGGGCTATAGAGGGCTTCCTCAGGACAAAACCACAAGGCAGGGCTATAGAGGGCTTCCTCAGGACAAAACCACAAAGCAGGGCTATAGAGGGCTTCCTCAGGACAAAACCACCACGCAGGGCTATAGAGGGCTTCCTCGGGACAAAACCACAAGGCAGGGCTATAGAGAGCTATATAGATATAGAGTAAAGGTTTTCTGCTGCCCAGCGCTCCGGGTTACTCCTGCTCCTATAGTCCTAGGAATAGCATTACACAGAAGCTCCTGGCAGTGGGACCCGGGCAATGGATGGGTATACTGCCATTGTCAGGCCAATCACATGGGGCCACACGAGTGCACACACACACACACACTAGAAGTAGTCAGATATAAAAAGTAATTGATTTTCCTCTTATTACCAAAAAGGCCGCCGGTGGAAGTGCCGAACGTCGGTGCGCTGGTGGTCGTCGTCCCGAAGGCAGCAGGTTTGCTGTTGAATAAGGTCTGGAAAAAGAAAGATGGTGGTGTGTCAGACAATAAAGGCGGAGTCTCTTGTGGAGGGAGAACACTACATGCCAGCAGGCAAACTACCAACTATAAACGACACCATACATACCGAGCCGGTAACGCCTCCGAAGGGGGTGGGGTTCGTCTGTCCGAACAGACCGGTTCCAGTGCCAAAGCCAGAGGCAGCATTGGTGTTCGTGGTGGTGCCAACAGTCCTGTGGGCTGTGTGGCCTGCGTGCTGCCAAAGAGACCCTGGGGGGGAGGGGGAAGGAATATAAAATGAAGATGTGTACTTACAGTAAGATGACACAGGAACATCAGTGCTATACCACCACCTACAGGAGGCCGGGACATTGACCAACAGCTGTAAGCCAACCCCCATTTAACCCTTCCTCTACCCAGCATGCATGTGTGAGGGGAAAAAAAAAAAAAATGGTGGGGAATATAGGCAAATTCCACTACGGGAGGGCAGGAGGGGAATAAGCCAGGTGGGCTGGGCAGAGCAGAGGGGAATAAGCCAGGGGGCTGGGCAGAGGAGAGGGGACAAAGCCAAGGGGGCTGGGCAGAGCAGAGGGGAATAAGCCAGGGGGGCTGGGCAGAAGAGGGGGGATACACCAGGGGAGCCTTACATCTATGTTTGCCTTGTCCCGACCTCCTGTAGGCGGCAATAAAACCCAACTGTTGCTGAATTCCTGTGTAGATGGAGAAGTGACTGGGAAGAGGACCCAACCTGCAGAAGAACTCACCATGGTGCTGGTCTGGGGCTGCCCCAAAGTGTTGGCGTTCCCGAATGAGAAGGCCGTGTTGGGTGTTGTAGTCGCTGTTCCAAATGGCTTGTTAAACAGGCTGGTGGCCGGCTGGGCAGCCGTCTGGCCAAACAGACCTCCCGTGGTGGTTCCAAATGTGTTGGTGCCTGAAAGATGATAACTTATTGGTACCAGGGAAGGTAACAGACAATCCCAAGACCCCCCCCATCTAATACTGTGTGCGATGCTCCCAGCGTCCCATCAGGAGGGGATGACCGCACCACCCTGATCCATAGAAGGGGGGGGGGGGGGGGTGACAGTACGTTAGAGAGCCATAGAACCTACCCTGTCCAAAGGCATTTTTACTTCCAAAGGAGAACGTGCTGCTGGCAGGGGTGGAGCCAAACAGTCCCGTGGCTGCACTGGAAGTGGCAGTAGAGGCTCCAAACAAGCCCGTTGCTGTGGCTGCGCCCACTGGATTCTGGGGCCCCTTCCTATTGGCCAGGTAATCTTCCAGACGCAGCTCCTAAAACACAAAAATAGTCAAAGCATCGACCAGTACAGGTTTAGGTGACCACAAAATGGTACATGAAAATATTTACTACTACCACCCCCAATTCCACTAAATGAGGGGAACCCCACCCTCCAGGTGGTGACCCTAGAGACTGCGAGAACCCCACCCTCCCAGGTGGTGACCCCATAGACTGCAAGAACCCCACCCTCCCAGGTGGTGACCCCAGAGACTGCGAGAACCTCGCCCCTCCAGGAGGTGACCCCAGAGACTGCCAAAAACCCCACACCTCCAGGAGGTGACCCCAAGGACTGCGAGAACCCCACACCTCCAGGAGGTGACCCCAAGGACTGCGAGAACCCCACACCTCCGGGAGGTGACCCCAAGGACTGCGGGAACCCCACACCTCCAGGAGGTGACCCCAAGGACTACGGGAACCCCACACCTCCAGGAGGTGACCCCAAGGACTGCGGGAACCCCACACCTCCAGGAGGTGACCCCAAGGACTGCGGGAACCCCACACCTCCAGGAGGTGACCCCAAGGACTGCGGGAACCCCACACCTCCAGGAGGTGACCCCAAGGACTGCGGGAACCCCACACCTCCAGGAGGTGACCCCAAGGACTGCGAGAACCCCACACCTCCAGGAGGTGACCCCAAGGACTGCGAGAACCCACACCTCCAGGAGGTGACCCCAAGGACTGCGAAAACCCCACACCCAGGAGGTGACCCCAGAGACTGAAACCCCACCCTCCCAGGAGGTGACCCCAGAGACTGTGAAAACCCCACCCTCCAGGGTGGTGACCCCAGAGACTGCGAGAGCCCCACCCCTCCAGGAGGTGACCCAGAGACTGAAAACCCCACCCTCCTAGGAGGTGACCCCAGAGACTGCGAGAACCCCACACCTCCAGGAGGTGACCCAAGGACTGCGAGAACCCCACGCCTGCAGGAGGTGACCCCAGGGACTGCGAGACCCCCACCCTCCCAGGTGGTGACCACAGAGACTGCGAGAACCCACCCCTCCAGGAGGTGACCACAGAGACTGCGAAAACCCCACCCCTCCAGGAGGTGACCCCAGGGACTGCGAGAGCCCCACCCTCCAGGAGGTGACCTCAGAGACTGCGAGAGCCCCACACCTCCAGGAGGTGACCCCAGAGACTGTGGATCCCACCTCCAGACACTACGAACCCACCTCCAGAGACTTGCTTTCATACTCCTTCATTGCCGTTATACATTGATGCTTTGTGTTGATGTTGGTGGTGACACCACCCTTGGCCATGGTGTCCGTCCCAGATGGAGGCTGCAAGCAGAAGAACAAAAAAATAAATCCTAAGGCCCAGTCTATGACGGTCACACATGGATGGAAAGGATTTACTACAAAGGACTCATCATTAGAAGTCTGAGGGCACAGATCTAACCCAACCCTCCATATCCAAAACTAGACAACTGCAGCCAGACACTGAAGACATTTTACACACGACGGCCAGAAGAACATGGACTCCCCCTTCTATGATGGATTTCAGGGGTCTCCAGTGAAGGGTAACACTTCATCATATACAGTGGTGCTCTTTCAGCCTTGTGGTAACAGTTTGGGAAGACCCTTCTCTGTTCTGGGAATTTCCCTCAGGTTGGAGACGAGACTTCTGATGACTTCCTGTTGATTCTCTAGGACAGGAAGTGAAGGGGAAATCTCTGGTATGTACAATCCTGAGGGGGGAGGGGATGGTACTCACATTGAATTTTATGGTGGTTCCAGTGGGAGCTGCAGAGAAGGTGGAACCACCAAACAGGTTACAGGTGGTCCCACCAAAGGGGTTGGAGGTGGTGTTTGTGTTTCCGAAGAGACCTCCACTGCTTGTACTCGTCCCGAATGCTGCGGTGGAGAAGGAGAAGAACACACATCAATGTATAGTCACTGCAAATACCGACCACCCAGCATGGGCACATTACAGGTAGGGCCCAACTTTATTTATAAACCCTGGCTCAGTTCAACCTGCAGACCCCCCCCCCCAAAATGAAGAGGACCTGTTTGAGTTCTAATGTAACTTATACACAGACTAAAAAAAAGCTTTATATATAGTGTATAGAGAGGATCTCTCAGGGGGAGGCAGAGACAATTGGGCTTGTGTATCCTTTAAGAATTCTGACACAAAAAGTAACAAATAGAACCTCTGCTAGGAGCAGCCAATCAGATCTCAGCTCTCATTTGTCCAATTCCAGCCTTAAGTCTAAACACTAAAAGTTCATTTGACAATTTAATCTGAACAGATTCAAAGGCTGACTGAAAAACAAAGTCCACCATCAGGGAGAGCTTACCAGAGGCCACCAATGTCTACATGAGGGTCAGACCACCTAGACATGACCCAATGAGTAAAGACTATGGTGAGACCACCTACACGAGGACCAGACCACCTAGACATGACCCAATCAGTAAAGACTATGGTGAGACCACCTACACGAGGACCAGACCACCTAGACATGACCCAATAAGTAAAGACTACGGTGAGACCACCTACACGAGGACCAGACCACCTAGACATGACCCAATCAGTAAAGACTATGGTGAGACCACCAACACATGAGGGTCAGACCACCTAGACATGACCCAATCAGTAAAGAATATGGTGAGACCACCTACACGAGGACCAGACCACCTAGACATGACCCAATCAGTAAAGACTATGATGAGACCACCTACACATGAGGGTCAGACCACCTAGACATGACCCAATCAGTAAAGAATATGGTGAGACCACCTACACATGACCCAATCAGTAAAGACTATGGTGAGACCACCCACACGAGGACCAGACCACCTAGACATGACCCAATAAGTAAAGACTACGGTGAGACCACCTACACATGAGGATCAGACCAGCTAGACATGACCCAATCAGTAAAGAATATGGTGAGACCACCTACACGAGGACCAGAAACCTAGACATGACCCAATCAGTAAAGACTATGGTGAGACCACCTACACGAGGACCAGAAACCTAGACATGACCCAATCAGTAAAGACTATGGTGAGACAACCTACACGAGGACCAGACCACCTAGACAAGACCCAATAAGTAAAGACTACGGTGAGACCACCTACACATGAGGGTCAGACCACCTAGACATGACCCAATGAGTAAAGACTATGGTGAGACCACCTACACATGAGGACCAGACCACCTAGACATGACCCAATCAGTAAAGACTATGGTGAGACCACCTACACATGAGGGTCAGACCACCTAGACATGACCCAATCAGTAAAGAATATGGTGAGACCACCTACACATGACCCAATCAGTAAAGACTATGGTGAGACCACCTACACGAGGACCAGACCACCTAGACATGACCCAATAAGTAAAGACTACGGTGAGACCACCTACACATGAGGATCAGACCAGCTAGACATGACCCAATCAGTAAAGAATATGGTGAGACCACCTACACATGACCCAATCAGTAAAGACTATGGTGAGACCACCCACACGAGGACCAGACCACCTAGACATGACCCAATCAGTAAAGACTATGGTGAGACCACCTACACGAGGACCAGAAACCTAGACATGACCCAATCAGTAAAGACTATGGTGAGACCACCTACACGAGGACCAGACCACCTAGACATGACCCAATCAGTAAAGACTATGGTGAGACAACCTACACGAGGACCAGACCACCTAGACATGACCCAATCAGTAAAGACTATGGTGAGACCACCTACACGAGGACCAGACCACCTAGACATGACCCAATCAGTAAAGACTATGGTGAGACCACCTACACGAGGACCAGACCACCTAGACATGACCCAATCAGTAAAGACTATGGTGAGACAACCTACACGAGGACCAGACCACCTAGACAAGACCCAATAAGTAAAGACTACGGTAAGACCACCTACACATGAGGGTCAGACCACCTAGACATGACCCAATGAGTAAAGACTATGGTGAGACCACCTACACGAGGACCAGACCACCTAGACATGACCCAATCAGTAAAGACTATGGTGAGACCACCTACACATGAGGACCAGACCACCTAGACATGACCCAATCAGTAAAGGCTATGGTGGGACCACCTACACATGAGGGTCAGACCACCTAGACATGACCCAATAAGTAAAGACTACGGTGGGACTACCTACACGAGGACCAGACCACCTAGACATGACCCAATCAGTAAAGACTATGGTGAGACCACCTACACACGACCCAATCAGTAAAGACTACGGTGAGACCATCTACACGTGAGGACCAGAGCACCCAGACATGACCCAATGAGTAAAGACTATGGTGAGACCACCTAGATACGATCCAATGAGTATGGGGGGGAGGTCACTGATATTGACAGTTCAGACAATCCAGAAGGGGGTGGGGGGAAGTGTTCTATCATTCCCTATAGATGAAGAAGTCACTACTATGCATTTATAGTGCCCACGTATCTGAGCGTGGGATTGGTCACTCACTGCCAAAAGTCGATGGCTTTGCCTGTCCAAAGGCATTGCTCTGCTGGGATGAGAAGAGACCCCCTCCTCCAGTATTCGTTGACCCAAACAAGGAGTTTGCCGTACCGGTCGAAGCTCCGAAACCAAAGGCGGAGGTGGTGGAGGAGGTTGCCGGTTGTTGGAATGTTGTGGTCCCAAACAGTCCGCCTGGAAAATAGAACAGAAACACCATAACAGTCACACAAGCCGGTAACCATGGACACCGACTACAGGAACAAAGGGAGGGGGGGTGACATTGCCCCCCCCCCCCCCCCCAGAAAGAAGCTGGCGCTGCGACATGCATGTCATCTGGGGGCTCCAACTGTGGGTGGTGCAGTGCAGACGTGACCTCTAACCATTAAATATCAAAGCCATGTACTGATCTGTAGAGGAGAATCGGTCAGACTAATATCTGCAGTGTGACCCGCTGTGTGATGGGTGGAAGATTCCATGGAAGATCACCAGATTCTGGGGAGTCTTCTCATACAAACTCAGGTGTTCTCCATGTTATAGGGACCATCCCAAAATGTTATCTGTGCACCCCCAAGCAGGACCCTGGGGTACCGGATCTGGACTTCAACCTGGAAAATGACTACTGCCTGTAATGTGTGCCCCTATCAGAGCCCCACCTCCCTCAGAGCCCCACCCCCCTCAGAGCCCCACCCCCCTCAGAGCCCCACACCACACCAGCAGAGCCTACCCCCTCAGAGCCCCACACCACACCCTACCCCCTCAGAGCCCCACCCCCCACCAGCAGAGCCTACCCCCACAGAGCCCACCCCACACCAGCAGACCCTACCCCCTCAGAGCCCCAGCCCCCTCAGAGCCCCAGCCCCCTCAGAGCCCCAGCCCCCTCAGAGCCCCAGCCCCCTCAGAGCCCCAGCCCCCTCAGAGCCCCAGCCCACACCAGCAGACCCTACCCCCCTCAGAGCCCCAGCCCACACCAGCAGACCCTACCCCCCTCAGAGCCCCACCCCACACCAGCAGACCCTACCCCCCTCAGAGCCCCACCCCACACCAGCAGACCCTACCCCCTCAGAGCCCCAGCCCACACCAGCAGACCCTACCCCCCTCAGAGCCCCAGCCCACACCAGCAGACCCTACCCCCCTCAGAGCCCCACCCCACACCAGCAGACCCTACCCCCCTCAGAGCCCCACCCCACACCAGCAGACCCTACCCCCTCAGAGCCCCACCCCACACCAGCAGACCCTACCCCCTCAGAGCCCACCCCACACCAGCAGACCCTACCCCCTCAGAGCCCACCCCACACCAGCAGACCCTACCCCCTCAGAGCCCACCCCACACCAGCAGACCCTACCCCCTCAGAGCCCACCCCACACCAGCAGACCCTACCCCCTCAGAGCCCACCCCACACCAGCAGACCCTACCCCCTCAGAGCCCACCCCACACCAGCAGACCCTACCCCCTCAGAGCCCACCCCACACCAGCAGACCCTACCCCCTCAGAGCCCACCCCACACCAGCAGACCCTACCCCCTCAGAGCCCACCCCACACCAGCAGACCCTACCCCCTCAGAGCCCACCCCACACCAGCAGACCCTACCCCCTCAGAGCCCACCCCACACCAGCAGACCCTACCCCCTCAGAGCCCACCCCACACCAGCAGACCCTACCCCCTCAGAGCCCACCCCACACCAGCAGACCCTACCCCCTCAGAGCCCACCCCACACCAGCAGACCCTACCCCCTCAGAGCCCACCCCACACCAGCAGACCCTACCCCCTCAGAGCCCACCCCACACCAGCAGACCCTACCCCCTCAGAGCCCACCCCACACCAGCAGACCCTACCCCCTCAGAGCCCCACCCCACAGCAGCAGACCCTACCCCCTCAGAGCCCCACCCCACAGCAGCAGACCCTACCCCCTCAGAGCCCCACCCCACAGCAGCAGACCCTACCCCCTCAGAGCCCACCCCACACCAGCAGACCCTTCCCCCTCAGAGCCCACCCCACACCAGCAGACCCTACCCCCTCAGAGCCCACCCCACACCAACAGACCCTACCCCCTCAGAGCCCACCCCACACCAGCAGACCCTACCCCCTCAGAGCCCACCCCACACCAGCAGACCCTACCCCCTCAGAGCCCACCCCACACCAGCAGACCCTACCCCCTCAGAGCCCACCCCACACCAGCAGACCCTACCCCCTCAGAGCCCACCCCACACCAACAGACCCTACCCCCTCAGAGCCCACCCCACACCAGCAGACCCTACCCCCTCAGAGCCCACCCCACACCAGCAGACCCTACCCCCTCAGAGCCCACCCCACACCAGCAGACCCTACCCCCTCAGAGCCCACCCCACACCAACAGACCCTACCCCCTCAGAGCCCACCCCACACCAGCAGACCCTACCCCCTCAGAGCCCACCCCACACCAGCAGACCCTACCCCCTCAGAGCCCACCCCACACCAGCAGACCCTACCCCCTCAGAGCCCACCCCACACCAGCAGACCCTACCCCCTCAGAGCCCACCCCACACCAACAGACCCTACCCCCTCAGAGCCCACCCCACACCAGCAGACCCTACCCCCTCAGAGCCCACCCCACACCAGCAGACCCTACCCCCTCAGAGCCCACCCCACACCAACAGAGCCCACCCTCTCAGAGCCCCACACCAGCAGACCCTACCCCCTCAGAGCCCACCCCACACCAACAGAGCCTACCCCCTCAGAGCCCACCCCACACCAACAGAGCCCACCCCCTCAGAGCCGTATATGTGCAGTGTTTGGTGTTCGGGACTACACAGGAATCTGTTCTTAACCGCTTGCCAAGCCGCGCCATATTAGATTTACTACTACAGGGCGGCCGTTCTGTGCAGAATCACAAGTCCTGAGCTACTAACCACACCTTAAGAGTTATTCTCCACCAGTTACCCCACCCCCTGCCCCGCCCCTAAATCACACCCTCATCATTTATCTCATGAAATCACACTGGTAAATGTTTTATGCTGGATTAGATTAGAAAAATAATAAAACTTTATCAATATTAACAAAGCATATTTCATTGTTCTGACTGAAAAAGGATAAAATACGATTGGCTCCTGTAAGAGCTGTACATAAAAATCTTCTTGCTATATCAAATATCACATGACAATGAAAACCAATGAATGACGCCGTCACTGACTGACGCACAGCGGAGCAGAACCTTTCCTATTACCGAAGTGAGGCGGTCCGAGCAACCAATCACCAGCTTAACAGGAAAAGTAAACTACCAGCTTCCGCCCAACCCCTTCCCCGGCCCAACCCCCACCTCATCTAGTGCCAGGTCCTGAATGACAGGGGGCGGAGACTGGGAGGAGAATCGGCTCCTGTTCAACCCCGCCCCCAGATGTGGCTCCACACTCGCCCTCAACTTATTTCCACTCGCCCAATGTGATGCAGGCAAGTGGAAATTTTAAGAGATAGATATATATATAAAATCTCTCCATCTACAGAGAAAATAAACAATTTCTTTTGAAATGCGGAAAGAGAATAAATGATCTTTATCTTCCTGATGAAGAGAGCTTTGTGTAGAGAAGGACTTCTCCCCTCCCCCATGGTCATGTGATCAGGTGACTGGAGAAGATCTATAGGATGAATTGGGATACACTTTATTATTACTGCCCCTCAGTGTATGAAGAGAAGCTCCATGCTTAGACATACAAGTCATTACATTCAGATGACAGGAAGTGAGGGAATTCCCCTCTTAGTTGTCACCAGGACCGATGTCCCCATTGGAAGAATCCCCTCCAGTCTTGGTGACAAATCTCCTGTACTTCCCATCATCGGAGGTCTCGGTGACACATCTGCAGTGTTATTTCTGCTCTATGGGGGGATCTGTTCAGAAGTTGTGTTCTCTTCCATCTCTGGTACCTGGAGTGTGCCCCGGAATCCATAAACTCATAGATAGTAAAAGCATTGTAGACGGTGAGAAGTACCACACCCGTCATACGGGACACCGCCAGACACCTCACCTGGTTTATTCTGTGTGGTTCCAAACAATCCGCCACTGTTATTTGCTCCAAATGCCGACGTTGTCCCAAATCCAGTCGCCTGCGTTGTGCCAAATCCAGCATCTGTATACAGAGAAGAGGATACATGAGATCAGCCCAACCTTCAGGGAGGAGGACCAAGCAATCAACCCAACCTTCAGGGAGGAGGACCAAGCAATCAACCCAACCTTCAGGGAAGAGGACCAAGCAATCAACCCAACCTTCAGGGAGGAGGACCAAGCCATCAACCCAACCTTCAGGGAGGAGGACCAAGCCATCAACCCAACCTTCAGGGAGGAGGACCAAGCCATCAACCCAACCTTCAGGGAGGAGGACCAAGCCATCAACCCAACCTTCAGGGAGGAGGACCAAGCCATCAACCCAACCTTCAGGGAGGAGGACCAAGCCATCAACCCAACCTTCAGGGAGGAGGACCAAGCCATCAGCCCAACCTTCAGGGAGGAGGACCAAGCAATCAACCCAACCTTCAGGGAGGAGGACCAAGCCATCAGCCCAACCTTCAGGGAGGAGGACCAAGCCATTAGCCCAACCTTCAGGGAGGAGGACCAAGCAATCAACCCAACCTTCAGGGAGGAGGACCAAGCCATCAGCCCGACCTTCAGGGAGGAGGACCCCACCACCCGAGCAACCAGCCCAACCTTCAGGGGAGGAGGACCCCACCGCCCGAGCAACCAGCCGAACCTTCACGGAGGAGGACCCCACCGCCCGAGCAACCAGCCCAACCTTCAGGGGAGGAGGACCCCACCGCCCGAGCAACCAGCCCAACCTTCAGGGGAAGAGGACCCCACCGCCCGAGCAACCAGCCCAACCTTCAGGGGAGGAGGACCCCACCGCCCGAGCAACCAGCCCAACCTTCAGGGGAGGAGGACCCCACCGCCCGAGCAACCAGCCCAACCTTCAGGGGAGGAGGACCCCACCGCCCGAGCAACCAGCCCAACCTTCAGGGGAGGAGGACCCCACCGCCCGAGCAACCAGCCCAACCTTCACGGAGGAGGACCGAGTAACCAGCCCAACCTTCAGGGAGGAGGACCCCACCGCCCGAGCAACCAGCCCAACCTTCAGGGGAGGAGGACCCCACCGCCCGAGCAACCAGCCGAACCTTCAGGGGAGGAGGACCCCACCGCCCGAGCAACCAGCCGAACCTTCAGGGGAGGAGGACCCCACCGCCCGAGCAACCAGCCCAACCTTCAGGGGAGGAGGACCCCACCGCCCGAGCAACCAGCCCAACCTTCAGGGGAGGAGGACCCCACTGCCCGAGCAACCAGCCCAACCTTCAGGGGAGGAGGACCCCACCGCCCGAGCAACCAGCCGAACCTTCACGGAGGAGGACCCCACCGCCCGAGCAACCAGCCGAACCTTCAGGGGAGGAGGACCCCACCGCCCGAGCAACAAGCCCAACCTTCAGGGGAGGAGGACCCCACCACCCGAGCAACCAGCCCAACCTTCATGGGAGGAGGACCCCACCGCCCGAGCAACCAGCCCAACCTTCAGGGGAGGAGGACCCCACCGCCCGAGCAACCAGCCCAACATTCAGGGGAGGAGGACCCCACCGCCCGAGCAACCAGCCCAACCTTCACGGAGGAGGACCGAGTAACCAGCCCAACCTTCAGGGAGGAGGACCCCACCGCCCGAGCAACCAGCCGAACCTTCACGGAGGAGGACCCCACCGCCCGAGCAACCAGCCCAACCTTCAGGGAGGAGGACCCCACCGCCCGAGCAACCAGCCCAACCTTCAGGGAGGAGGACCCCACCGCCCGAGCAACAAGCCGAACCTTCACGGAGGAGGACCCCACCGCCCGAGCAACCAGCCCAACCTTCAGGGGAGGAGGACCCCACCGCCCGAGCAACCAGCCCAACATTCAGGGGAGGAGGACCCCACCGCCCGAGCAACCAGCCCAACATTCAGGGGAGGAGGACCCCACCGCCCGAGCAACCAGCCCAACCTTCACGGAGGAGGACCGAGTAACCAGCCCAACCTTCAGGGAGGAGGACCCCACCGCCCGAGCAACCAGCCCAACCTTCAGGGAGGAGGACCCCACCGCCCGAGCAACCAGCCCAACCTTCAGGGGAGGAGGACCCCACCGCCCGAGCAACCAGCCCAACCTTCACGGAGGAAGACCGAGTAACCAGCCCAACCTTCAGGGAGGAGGACCCCACCGCCCGAGCAACCAGCCCAACCTTCAGGGAGGAGGACCCCACCGCCCGAGCAACCAGCCCAACCTTCAGGGAGGAGGACCCCACCGCCCGAGCAACCAGCCCAACCTTCAGGGAGGAGGACCCCACCGCCCGAGCAACCAGCCCAACCTTCAGGGAGGAGGACCCCACCGCCCGAGCAACCAGCCCAACCTTCAGGGGAGGAGGACCCCACCGCCCGAGCAACCAGCCCAACATTCAGGGGAGGAGGACCCCACCGCCCGAGCAACCAGCCCAACCTTCACGGAGGAGGACCGAGTAACCAGCCCAACCTTCAGGGAGGAGGACCCCACCGCCCGAGCAACCAGCCGAACCTTCACGGAGGAGGACCCCACCGCCCGAGCAACCAGCCCAACCTTCAGGGGAGGAGGACCCCACCGCCCGAGCAACCAGCCCAACCTTCAGGGGAGGAGGACCCCACCGCCCGAGCAACCAGCCCAACCTTCAGGGGAGGAGGACCCCACCGCCCGAGCAACCAGCCCAACCTTCAGGGGAGGAGGACCCCACCGCCCGAGCAACCAGCCCAACCTTCACGGAGGAGGACCGAGTAACCAGCCCAACCTTCAGGGAGGAGGACCCCACCGCCCGAGCAACCAGCCGAACCTTCACGGAGGACCCCACCGCCCGAGCAACCAGCCCAACCTTCAGGGAGGAGGACCCCACCGCCCGAGCAACCAGCCCAACCTTCAGGGAGGAGGACCCCACCGCCCGAGCAACCAGCCCAACCTTCAGGGAGGAGGACCCCACCGCCCGAGCAACCAGCCCAACCTTCAGGGAGGAGGACCCCACCGCCCGAGCAACCAGCCCAACCTTCACGGAGGAGGACCGAGTAACCAGCCCAACCTTCAGGGAGGAGGACCCCACCGCCCGAGCAACCAGCCCAACCTTCAGGGAGGAGGACCCCACCGCCCGAGCAACCAGCCCAACCTTCAGGGAGGAGGACCCCACCGCCCGAGCAACCAGCCCAACCTTCAGGGAGGAGGACCCCACCGCCCGAGCAACCAGCCCAACCTTCAGGGGAGGAGGACCCCACCGCCCGAGCAACCAGCCCAACATTCAGGGGAGGAGGACCCCACCGCCCGAGCAACCAGCCCAACCTTCACGGAGGAGGACCGAGTAACCAGCCCAACCTTCAGGGAGGAGGACCCCACCGCCCGAGCAACCAGCCGAACCTTCACGGAGGAGGACCCCACCGCCCGAGCAACCAGCCGAACCTTCATGGGAGGAGGACCCCACCGCCCGAGCAACCAGCCGAACCTTCAGGGGAGGAGGACCCCACCGCCCGAGCAACCAGCCGAACCTTCAGGGGAGGAGGACCCCACCGCCCGAGCAACCAGCCGAACCTTCAGGGGAGGAGGACCCCACCGCCCGAGCAACCAGCCCAACCTTCAGGGGAGGAGGACCCCACTGCCCGAGCAACCAGCCCAACCTTCAGGGGAGGAGGACCCCACCGCCCGAGCAACCAGCCGAACCTTCACGGAGGAGGACCCCACCGCCCGAGCAACCAGCCCAACCTTCAGGGGAGGAGGACCCCACCGCCCGAGCAACAAGCCCAACCTTCAGGGGAGGAGGACCCCACCGCCCGAGCAACCAGCCCAACCTTCAGGGGAGGAGGACCCCACCGCTCGAGCAACCAGCCGAACCTTCACGGAGGAGGACCCCACCGCCCGAGCAACCAGCCCAACCTTCAGGGGAGGAGGACCCACCGCCCGAGCAACCAGCCCAACATTCAGGGGAGGAGGACCCCACCGCCCGAGCAACCAGCCCAACATTCAGGGAGGAGGACCGAGTAACCAGCCCAACCTTCAGGGAGGAGGACCCCACCGCCCGAGCAACCAGCCGAACCTTCACGGAGGAGGACCCCACCGCCCGAGCAACCAGCCCAACCTTCAGGGAGGAGGACCCCACCGCCCGAGCAACCAGCCCAACCTTCAGGGAGGAGGACCCCACCGCCCGAGCAACCAGCCCAACCTTCAGGGGAGGAGGACCCCACCGCCCGAGCAACCAGCCCAACCTTCACGGAGGAGGACCGAGTAACCAGCCCAACCTTCAGGGAGGAGGACCCCACCGCCCGAGCAACCAGCCCAACCTTCAGGGAGGAGGACCCCACCGCCCGAGCAACCAGCCCAACCTTCAGGGAGGAGGACCCCACCGCCCGAGCAACCAGCCCAACCTTCAGGGAGGAGGACCCCACCGCCCGAGCAACCAGCCCAACCTTCAGGGAGGAGGACCCCACCGCCCGAGCAACCAGCCCAACCTTCAGGGAGGAGGACCCCACCGCCCGAGCAACCAGCCCAACCTTCAGGGAGGAGGACCCCACCGCCCGAGCAACCAGCCCAACCTTCAGGGGAGGAGGACCCCACCGCCCGAGCAACCAGCCCAACCTTCAGGGGAGGAGGACCCCACCGCCCGAGCAACCAGCCCAACATTCAGGGGAGGAGGACCCCACCGCCCGAGCAACCAGCCCAACCTTCAGGGGAGGAGGACCCCACCGCCCGAGCAACCAGCCCAACCTTCACGGAGGAGGACCGAGTAACCAGCCCAACCTTCAGGGAGGAGGACCCCACCGCCCGAGCAACCAGCCGAACCTTCACGGAGGAGGACCCCACCGCCCGAGCAACCAGCCCAACCTTCAGGGGAGGAGGACCCCACCGCCCGAGCAACCAGCCGAACCTTCACGGAGGAGGACCCCACCGCCCGAGCAACCAGCCCAACATTCAGGGGAGGAGGACCCCACCGCCCGAGCAACCAGCCCAACCTTCACGGAGGAGGACCGAGTAACCAGCCCAACCTTCAGGGAGGAGGACCCCACCGCCCGAGCAACCAGCCCAACCTTCACGGAGGAGGACCGAGTAACCAGCCCAACCTTCAGGGAGGAGGACCCCACCGCCCGAGCAACCAGCCCAACCTTCACGGAGGAGGACCCCACCGCCTGAGCAACCAGCCCAACCTTCAGGGGAGGAGGACCCCACCGCCCGAGCAACCAGCCCAACCTTCACGGAGGAGGACCGAGTAACCAGCCCAACCTTCAGGGAGGAGGACCCCACCGCCCGAGCAACCAGCCCAACCTTCAGGGAGGAGGACCCCACCGCCCGAGCAACCAGCCCAACCTTCAGGGAGGAGGACCCCACCGCCCGAGCAACCAGCCCAACCTTCAGGGAGGAGGACCCCACCGCCCGAGCAACCAGCCCAACCTTCAGGGAGGAGGACCCCACCGCCCGAGCAACCAGCCCAACCTTCAGGGGAGGAGGACCCCACCGCCCGAGCAACCAGCCCAACCTTCAGGGGAGGAGGACCCCACCGCCCGAGCAACCAGCCCAACATTCAGGGGAGGAGGACCCCACCGCCCGAGCAACCAGCCCAACCTTCACGGAGGAGGACCGAGTAACCAGCCCAACCTTCAGGGAGGAGGACCCCACCGCCCGAGCAACCAGCCGAACCTTCACGGAGGAGGACCCCACCGCCCGAGCAACCAGCCCAACCTTCAGGGGAGGAGGACCCCACCGCCCGAGCAACCAGCCCAACCTTCAGGGAGGAGGACCCCACCGCCCGAGCAACCAGCCCAACCTTCAGGGGAGGAGGACCCCACCGCCCGAGCAACCAGCCCAACCTTCACGGAGGAGGACCGAGTAACCAGCCGAACCTTCAGGGAGGAGGACCCCACCGCCCGAGCAACCAGCCGAACCTTCACGGAGGAGGACCCCACCGCCCGAGCAACCAGCCCAACCTTCAGGGGAGGAGGACCCCACTGCCCGAGCAACCAGCCCAACCTTCAGGGGAGGAGGACCCCACCGCCCGAGCAACCAGCCCAACCTTCAGGGGAGGAGGACCCCACCGCCCAAGCAACCAGCCCAACCTTCAGGGGAGGAGGACCCCACCGCTCGAGCAACAAGCCCAACCTTCAGGGGAGGAGGACCCCACCACCCGAGCAACCAGCCCAACCTTCAGGGGAGGAGGACCCCACCGCCCGAGCAACCAGCCCAACCTTCAGGGGAGGAGGACCCCACCGCCCGAGCAACCAGCCCAACATTCAGGGGAGGAGGACCCCACCGCCCGAGCAACCAGCCCAACATTCAGGGGAGGAGGACCCCACCGCCCGAGCAACCAGTCCAACCTTCACGGAGGAGGACCGAGTAACCAGCCCAACCTTCAGGGAGGAGGACCCCACCGCCCGAGCAACCAGCCGAACCTTCACGGAGGAGGACCCCACCGCCCGAGCAACCAGCCGAACCTTCACGGAGGAGGACCCCACCGCCCGAGCAACCAGCCGAACCTTCACGGAGGAGGACCCCACCGCCCGAGCAACCAGCCCAACCTTCAGGGAGGAGGACCCCACCGCCCGAGCAACCAGCCCAACCTTCAGGGAGGAGGACCCCACCGCCCGAGCAACCAGCCCAACCTTCAGGGAGGAGGACCCCACCGCCCGAGCAACAAGCCGAACCTTCACGGAGGAGGACCCCACCGCCCGAGCAACCAGCCCAACCTTCAGGGGAGGAGGACCCCACCGCCCGAGCAACCAGCCCAACCTTCAGGGGAGGAGGACCCCACCGCCCGAGCAACCAGCCCAACCTTCACGGAGGAGGACCGAGTAACCAGCCCAACCTTCAGGGAGGAGGACCCCACCGCCCGAGCAACCAGCCCAACCTTCAGGGAGGAGGACCCCACCGCCCGAGCAACCAGCCCAACCTTCAGGGAGGAGGACCCCACCGCCCGAGCAACCAGCCCAACCTTCAGGGAGGAGGACCCCACCGCCCGAGCAACCAGCCCAACCTTCAGGGAGGAGGACCCCACCGCCCGAGCAACCAGCCCAACCTTCAGGGGAGGAGGACCCCACCGCCCGAGCAACCAGCCCAACCTTCAGGGGAGGAGGACCCCACCGCCCGAGCAACCAGCCCAACCTTCACGGAGGAGGACCGAGTAACCAGCCCAACCTTCAGGGAGGAGGACCCCACCGCCCGAGCAACCAGCCGAACCTTCACGGAGGAGGACCCCACCGTCCGAGCAACCAGCCCAACCTTCAGGGGAGGAGGACCCCACCGCCCGAGCAACCAGCCCAACCTTCAGGGGAGGAGGACCCCACCGCCCGAGCAACCAGCCCAACCTTCACGGAGGAGGACCGAGTAACCAGCCCAACCTTCAGGGAGGAGGACCCCACCGCCCGAGCAACCAGCCCAACCTTCAGGGAGGAGGACCCCACCGCCCGAGCAACCAGCCCAACCTTCAGGGAGGAGGACCCCACCGCCCGAGCAACCAGCCCAACCTTCAGGGAGGAGGACCCCACCGCCCGAGCAACCAGCCCAACCTTCAGGGAGGAGGACCCCACCGCCCGAGCAACCAGCCCAACCTTCAGGGAGGAGGACCCCACCGCCCGAGCAACCAGCCCAACCTTCAGGGAGGAGGACCCCACCGCCCGAGCAACCAGCCCAACCTTTAGGGGAGGAGGACCCCACCGCCCGAGCAACCAGCCCAACCTTTAGGGGAGGAGGACCCCACCGCCCGAGCAACCAGCCCAACCTTCAGGGGAGGAGGACCCCACCGCCCGAGCAACCAGCCCAACCTTCAGGTGAGGAGGACCCCACCGCCCGAGCAACCAGCCCAACCTTCAGGGGAGGAGGACCCCACCGCCCGAGCAACCAGCCCAACCTTCACGGAGGAGGACCGAGTAACCAGCCCAACCTTCAGGGAGGAGGACCCCACCGCCCGAGCAACCAGCCCAACCTTCAGGGAGGAGGACCCCACCGCCCGAGCAACCAGCCCAACCTTCAGGGGAGGAGGACCCCACCGCCCGAGCAACCAGCCCAACCTTCAGGGGAGGAGGACCCCACCGCCCGAGCAACCAGCCCAACCTTCAGGGGAGGAGGACCCCACCGCCCGAGCAACCAGCCCAACCTTCAGGGGAGGAGGACCCCACCGCCCGAGCAACCAGCCCAACCTTCACGGAGGAGGACCCCACCGCCCGAGCAACCAGCCGAACCTTCACGGAGGAGGACCCCACCGCCCGAGCAACCAGCCCAACCTTCAGGGGAGGAGGACCCCACCGCCCAGGCAACAAGCCCAACCTTCAGGGGAGGAGGACCCCACCGCCCGAGCAACCAGCCCAACCTTCAGGGGAGGAGGACCCCACCGCCCGAGCAACCAGCCCAACATTCAGGGGAGGAGGACCCCACCGCCCGAGCAACCAGCCCAACATTCAGGGGAGGAGGACCCCACCGCCCGAGCAACCAGTCCAACCTTCACGGAGGAGGACCGAGTAACCAGCCCAACCTTCAGGGAGGAGGACCCCACCGCCCGAGCAACCAGCCGAACCTTCACAGAGGAGGACCCCACCGCCCGAGCAACCAGCCCAACCTTCAGGGAGGAGGACCCCACCGCCCGAGCAACCAGCCCAACCTTCAGGGAGGAGGACCCCACCGCCCGAGCAACCAGCCCAACCTTCAGGGAGGAGGACCCCACCGCCCGAGCAACAAGCCGAACCTTCACGGAGGAGGACCCCACCGCCCGAGCAACCAGCCCAACCTTCAGGGGAGGAGGACCCCACCGCCCGAGCAACCAGCCCAACCTTCAGGGGAGGAGGACCCCACCGCCCGAGCAACCAGCCCAACCTTCACGGAGGAGGACCGAGTAACCAGCCCAACCTTCAGGGAGGAGGACCCCACCGCCCGAGCAACCAGCCCAACCTTCAGGGAGGAGGACCCCACCGCCCGAGCAACCAGCCCAACCTTCAGGGAGGAGGACCCCACCGCCCGAGCAACCAGCCCAACCTTCAGGGAGGAGGACGCCACCGCCCGAGCAACCAGCCCAACCTTCAGGGGAGGAGGACCCCACCGCCCGAGCAACCAGCCCAACCTTCAGGGAGGAGGACCCCACCGCCCGAGCAACCAGCCCAACCTTCAGGGAGGAGGACCCCACCGCCCGAGCAACCAGCCCAACCTTCAGGGAGGAGGACCCCACCGCCCGAGCAACCAGCCCAACCTTTAGGGGAGGAGGACCCCACCGCCCGAGCAACCAGCCCAACCTTCAGGGGAGGAGGACCCCACCGCCCGAGCAACCAGCCCAACCTTCAGGGGAGGAGGACCCCACCGCCCGAGCAACCAGCCCAACCTTCAGGTGAGGAGGACCCCACCGCCCGAGCAACCAGCCCAACCTTCAGGGGAGGAGGACCCCACCGCCCGAGCAACCAGCCCAACCTTCAGGGGAGGAGGACCCCACCGCCCGAGCAACCAGCCCAACCTTCACGGAGGAGGACCGAGTAACCAGCCCAACCTTCAGGGAGGAGGACCCCACCGCCCGAGCAACCAGCCCAACCTTCAGGGAGGAGGACCCCACCGCCCGAGCAACCAGCCCAACCTTCAGGGGAGGAGGACCCCACCGCCCGAGCAACCAGCCCAACCTTCAGGGGAGGAGGACCCCACCGCTCGAGCAACCAGCCCAACCTTCAGGGGAGGAGGACCCCACCGCCCGAGCAACCAGCCCAACCTTCACGGAGGAGGACCCCACCGCCCGAGCAACCAGCCCAACCTTCACGGAGGAGGACCGAGTAACCAGCCCAACCTTCAGGGAGGAGGACCCCACCGCCCGAGCAACCAGCCCAACCTTCAGGGAGGAGGACCCCACCGCCCGAGCAACCAGCCCAACCTTCAGGGAGGAGGACCCCACCGCCCGAGCAACCAGCCCAACCTTCACGGAGGAGGACCCCACCGCCCGAGCAACCAGCCCAACCTTCAGGGAGGAGGACCCCACCGCCCGAGCAACCAGCCCAACCTTCAGGGGAGGAGGACCCCACCGCCCGAGCAACCAGCCCAACCTTCAGGGGAGGAGGACCGAGTAACCAGCCCAACCTTCAGGGAGGAGGACCCCACCGCCCGAGCAACCAGCCCAACCTTCAGGGAGGAGGACCCCACCGCCCGAGCAACCAGCCCAACCTTCAGGGAGGAGGACCCCACCGCCCGAGCAACCAGCCCAACCTTCAGGGAGGAGGACCCCACCGCCCGAGCAACCAGCCCAACCTTCAGGGAGGAGGACCCCACCGCCCGAGCAACCAGCCCAACCTTCAGGGAGGAGGACCCCACCGCCCGAGCAACCAGCCCAACCTTCAGGGAGGAGGACCCCACCGCCCGAGCAACCAGCCTAACCTTCAGGGAGGAGGACCCCACCGCCCGAGCAACCAGCCCAACCTTCAGGGAGGAGGACCCCACCGCCCGAGCAACCAGCCCAACCTTTAGGGGAGGAGGACCCCACCGCCCGAGCAACCAGCCCAACCTTTAGGGGAGGAGGACCCCACCGCCCGAGCAACCAGCCCAACCTTCAGGTGAGGAGGACCCCACCGCCCGAGCAACCAGCCCAACCTTCAGGTGAGGAGGACCCCACCGCCCGAGCAACCAGCCCAACCTTCAGGTGAGGAGGACCCCACCGCCCGAGCAACCAGCCCAACCTTCAGGTGAGGAGGACCCCACCGCCCGAGCAACCAGCCCAACCTTCAGGGGAGGAGGACCCCACCGCCCAAGCAACAAGCCCAACCTTCAGGGGAGGAGGACCCCACCGCCCGAGCAACCAGCCCAACCTTCAGGGGAGGAGGACCCCACCGCCCGAGCAACCAGCCCAACCTTCACGGAGGAGGACCCCACCGCCCGAGCAACTAGCCCAACCTTCAGGGAGGAGGACCCCACCGCCCAAGCAACAAGCCCAACCTTCAGGGGAGGAGGACCCCACCGCCCGAGCAACCAGCCCAACCTTCAGGGGAGGAGGACCCCACCGCCCGAGCAACCAGCCCAACCTTCAGGGGAGGAGGACCCCACCGCCCGAGCAACCAGCCCAACCTTCAGGGGAGGAGGACCCCACCGCCCGAGCAACCAGCCCAACCTTCAGGGGAGGAGGACCCCACCGCCCGAGCAACCAGCCGAACCTTCATGGGAGGAGGACCCCACCGCCCGAGCAACCAGCCCAACCTTCAGGGAGGAGGACCCCACTGCCCGACCAACCAGCCCAACCTTCAGGGAGGAGGACCCCACTGCCTGAGCAACCAGCCCAACCTTCAGGGAGGAGGACCCCATGCCCGAGCAACCAGCCCAACCTTCAGGGGAGGAGGACCCCACCGCCCCAGCAACCAGCCCAACCTTCAGGGGAGGAGGACCCCACCGCCCCAGCAACCAGCCCAACCTTCAGGGGAGGAGGACCCCACCGCCCCAGCAACCAGCCCAACCTTCAGGGGAGGAGGACCCCACCGCCCGAGCAACCAGCCCAACCTTCACGGAGGAGGACCGAGTAACCAGCCCAACCTTCAGGGAGGAGGACCCCACCGCCTGAGCAACCAGCCCAACCTTCAGGGGAGGAGGACCCCACCGCCCGAGCAACCAGCCCAACCTTCAGGGGAGGAGGACCCCACCGCCCGAGCAACCAGCCGAACCTTCACGGAGGAGGACCGAGTAACCAGCCCAATCTTCAGGGAGGAGGACCCCACCGCCCGAGCAACCAGCCCAACCTTCAGGGAGGAGGACCCCACCGCCCGAGCAACCAGCCCAACCTTCACGGAGGAGGACCGAGTAACCAGTCCAATCTTCAGGGAGGAGGACCCCACCGCCCGAGCAACCAGCTGAACCTTCACGGAGGAGGACCGAGTAACCAGCCCAATCTTCAGGGAGGAGGACCCCACCGCCCGAGCAACCAGCCCAATCTTCAGGGAGGAGGACCCCATGCCCGAGCAACCAGCCCAACCTTCAGGGGAGGAGGACCCCACCGCCCGAGCAACCAGCCCAACCTTCAGGGAGGAGGACCCCACCGCCCGAGCAACCAGCCCAACCTTCAGGGAGGAGGACCCCATGCCCGAGCAACCAGCCCAACCTTCACGGAGGAGGACAGAGTAACCAGCCCAACCTTCAGGGAGGAGGACCCCACCGCCCCAGCAACCAGCCCAACCTTCAGGGGAGGAGGACCCCACCGCCCCAGCAACCAGCCCAACCTTCAGGGGAGGAGGACCCCACCGCCCCAGCAACCAGCCCAACCTTCAGGGGAGGAGGACCCCACCGCCCCAGCAACCAGCCCAACCTTCAGGGGAGGAGGACCCCACCGCCCCAGCAACCAGCCCAACCTTCAGGGGAGGAGGACCCCACCGCCCCAGCAACCAGCCCAACCTTCAGGGGAGGAGGACCCCACCGCCCCAGCAACCAGCCCAACCTTCAGGGGAGGAGGACCCCACCGCCCCAGCAACCAGCCCAACCTTCAGGGGAGGAGGACCCCACCGCCCCAGCAACCAGCCCAACCTTCAGGGGAGGAGGACCCCACCGCCCCAGCAACCAGCCCAACCTTCAGGGGAGGAGGACCCCACCGCCCCAGCAACCAGCCCAACCTTCAGGGGAGGAGGACCCCACCGCCCCAGCAACCAGCCCAACCTTCAGGGGAGGAGGACCCCACCGCCCCAGCAACCAGCCCAACCTTCAGGGGAGGAGGACCCCACCGCCCCAGCAACCAGCCCAACCTTCAGGGGAGGAGGACCCCACCGCCCCAGCAACCAGCCCAACCTTCAGGGGAGGAGGACCCCACTGCCCCAGCCAAACCTTCAGGGGAGGAGGACCCCACTGCCCCAGCCCAACCTTCAGGGGAGGAGGACCCCACCGCCCCAGCAACCAGCCCAACCTTCAGGGGAGGGCCGAGCAACCAGCCACACCTTCAGGGGAGGAGGGCCCCACCGCCCGAGCAACCAGCCCAACCTTCAGGGGAGGACCCCACCACCCAACCAGCCTCTATGCCCCCCTCCCATGGGGCCTCCAAAACCCCTCTATGCCCCCCTCCCATGATCCCTCCAAAACCCCTCTATGCCCCCTTCCATGATCCCTCCAAAACCCCTCTATGCCCCCTTCCATGATCCCTCCAAAACCCCTCTATGCCCCCTTCCATGATCCCTCCAAAACCCCTCTATGCCCCCCTCCCATGATCCCTCCAAAACACCTCTATGCCCCCCTCCCATGATCCCTCCAAAACCCCTCTATGCCCCCCTCCCATGGGGCCTCCAAAACCCCTCTATGCCCCCCTCCCATGATGCCTCCAAAACCCCTCTATGCCCCCCTCCCATGATGCCTCCAAAACCCCTCTATGCCCGCCTCCCATGATCCCTCCAAAACCCCTCTATGCCCGCCTCCCATGATCCCTCCAAAACCCCTCTATGCCCCCCTCCCATGGGGCCTCCAAAACCCCTCTATGCCCCCCTCCCATGATGCCTCCAAAACCCCTCTATGCCCCCCTCCCATGATCCCTCCAAAACCCCTCTATGCCCCCTCCCATGGGGCCTCCAAAGCCCCTCTATGTCCCCCTCCCATGATGCCTCCAAAACCCCTCTATGCCCCCCTCCCATGATCCCTCCAAAACCCCTCTATGCCCCCTCCCATGGGGCCTCCAAAGCCCCTCTATGTCCCCCTCCCATGGGGCCTCCAAAACCCCTCTATGCCCCCCTCCCATGGTCCCTCCAAAACCCCTCTATGCCCCCCTCCCATGATCCCTCCAAAACCCCTCTATGCCCCCCGCCCATGATCCCTCCAAAACCCCTCTATGCCCCCCGCCCATGATCCCTCCAAAACCCCTCTATGCCCCCCTCCCATGATCCCTCCAAAACCCCTCTATGCCCCCGCCCATGGTCCCTCCAAAACCCCTCTATGTCCCCCTCCCATGGTCCCTCCAAAACCCCTCTATGCTCCCCTCCCATGATCCCTCCAAAACCCCTCTATGCCCCCCTCCCATGATCCCTCCAAAACCCCTCTATGCCCCCCTCCCATGATCCCTCCAAAACCCCTCTATGCCCCCCTCCCATGATCCCTCCAAAACCCCTCTATGCCCCCCTCCCATGATCCCTCCAAAACCCCTCTATGCCCCCTTCCATGATCCCTCCAAAACCCCTCTATGCCCCCTTCCATGATCCCTCCAAAACCCCTCTATGTCCCCCTCCCATGATCCCTCCAAAACACCTCTATGCCCCCCTCCCATGATCCCTCCAAAACCCCTCTATGCCCCCCTCCCATGGGGCCTCCAAAACCCCTCTATGCCCCCCTCCCATGATGCCTCCAAAACCCCTCTATGCCCCCCTCCCATGATGCCTCCAAAACCCCTCTATGCCCGCCTCCCATGATCCCTCCAAAACCCCTCTATGCCCCCCTCCCATGATCCCTCCAAAACCCCTCTATGCCCCCCTCCCATGGGGCCTCCAAAACCCCTCTATGCCCCCCTCCCATGATCCCTCCAAAACCCCTCTATGCCCCCCTCCCATGATCCCTCCAAAACCCCTCTATGCCCCCTCCCATGGGGCCTCCAAAGCCCCTCTATGTCCCCCTCCCATGATGCCTCCAAAACCCCTCTATGCCCCCCTCCCATGATCCCTCCAAAACCCCTCTATGCCCCCTCCCATGGGGCCTCCAAAGCCCCTCTATGTCCCCCTCCCATGGGGCCTCCAAAACCCCTCTATGCCCCCCTCCCATGGTCCCTCCAAAACCCCTCTATGCCCCCCTCCCATGATCCCTCCAAAACCCCTCTATGCCCCCCTCCCATGATCCCTCCAAAACCCCTCTATGCCCCCCGCCCATGATCCCTCCAAAACCCCTCTATGCCCCCCGCCCATGATCCCTCCAAAACCCCTCTATGCCCCCCGCCCATGATCCCTCCAAAACCCCTCTATGCCCCCCTCCCATGATCCCTCCAAAACCCCTCTATGCCCCCGCCCATGGTCCCTCCAAAACCCCTCTATGTCCCCCTCCCATGGTCCCTCCAAAACCCCTCTATGCCCCCCTCCCATGATCCCTCCAAAACCCCTCTATGCCCCCCTCCCATGATCCCTCCAAAACCCCTCTATGCCCCCCTCCCATGATCCCTCCAAAACCCCTCTATGCCCCCGCCCATGATCCCTCCGAAACCCCTCTATGCCCCCCCCCCCCATGGTTCAGGATAGACTGGGACTTACTTTGTCCAAATGTAGACGTGGCTCCGAAGGCTCCGCTGCCTCCTCCAAACGGAGAGGTGAACGATTTGTTGAACATGGCGATCAAAACTTCATAAAACTATACAGGAGAGGAGAAGAGAATTACACCGAGCAAGATGGCGGCACCCATCCCCCGAAGTGAGGTATAAAGCCAAAAAGTATGGGGGAAGTCACATGATCTCTAGACTCCGCCCCCCATGTCAGTAGGGAAGCACCGATACTTTGTGTCTATACTAAAGAACTCCATGTAATATGAAGAGATTTCCTGTCCTAATCACAGGAACTATCCCCAACTTCTCCTGTGTGGTGATCACTATGACATCACTATGATAGGCCGGGGATCACTTCTCCAGTGTGGTGATCACTATGACATCACTACGACAGGCCGGAGATCACTTCTCCTGTGTGGTGATCACTATGACATCACTGCAACAGGCCGGGGATCACTTCTCCTGTGTGGTGATCACTATGACAGGCCGGAGATCACTTCTCCTGTGTGGTGATTATTATTATACAGGATTTATATAGCGCCAACAGTTTACGCAGCGCTTTACAATGTATAAGGGGGACAACACAATTACAGTTCAATACAGAAGGTACAGGAGGGCCCGGCTCGTAGAGCTTACATTCTAAAGGGAGGGGGAGGTGGTACAAAAGGTAATAGCTGCAAAGAATGATTTTATGGGGGTGGCTCAGGGACAGTTAGGTGGGGGAGGGGTAGGCTTCCCTGAATAAATGAGTTTTCAGGGATCTCCTAAAGGTGGACAGGGTAGGGGCTGATCGGACATACTGGGGCAGGGAATTCCAGAGGATGGGAGAAGCTCTGGAGAAGTTCTGAAGGCGAGCATGGGAGGAGGTAACAAGGGAGCTAGAGAGCAGGAGGTCCTGGGAGGAGCGGAGGGGGCGATATCTGCAGATGAGGTTGGTGATGTAGATGGGGGCGATGTTGTGAATGGCCTTGTATTTTGAATTTTATACGGTGGGGGAGGGGAAGCCAGTGAAGGGATTGGCAGAGAGGGGTGGCAGTCACGGATCGATTAGTGAGGTTTATTAGTTTAGCAGCAGCATTCATAATAGACTGAGGGGGGAGAAGCCTGTGTAAGGGTCGGCCAATAAGGAGAGAGTTGCAGTAGTCCAGGTGGGAAATAATCAAGGAGTGAATAAGTTGCTTTGTGGTGTCATTAGTCAGGAAGGGTGGAATTCTGGAGATGTTGCGGAGGTTAAGGCGGCAGGATTTAGCCAGTGATTGGATGTGGGGTGAAGGAGAGGTCAGAGTCAAGGATTACACCCAGGACCCTGACATGTGTGGAGGGACCAATGGTTGTGCTGTTGATATTAATGGTGAAGTCACAGGAGGGGGACCGGGAAGGAGGAAATATAAGAAGCTCAGTTTTAGAAAGATTAAGTTTGAGGAAGTGGTGTGACATCCATACCGATATGTCATTCAGTAAGATTGAGATCTGTGAGGAGATAGTGGGGGTGAGTTGAGGAGTGGAGAGATAGATCTGTGAGGAGATAGAGGGGGTGAGTTGAGGAGAGGAGAGATAGATCTGTGAGGAGATAGTGGGGGTGAGTTGAGGAGTGGAGAGATAGATCTGTGAGGAGATAGTGGGGGTGAGTTGAGGAGAGGAGAGATAGATCTGTGAGGAGATAGTGGAGGTGAGTTGAGGAGAGGAGAGATAGATCTGTGAGGAGATAGTGGGGGTGAGTTGAGGAGTGGAGAGATAGATCTGTGAGGAGATAGTGGGGGTGAGTTGAGGAGTGGAGAGATAGATCTGTGAGGAGATAGTGGAGGTGAGTTGAGGAGTGGAGAGATAGATCTGTGAGGAGATAGTGGGGGTGAGTTGAGGAGTGGAGAGATAGATCTGTGAGGAGATAGTGGGGGTGAGTTGAGGAGTGGAGAGATAGATCTGTGAGGAGATAGTGGGGGTGAGTTGAGGAGTGGAGAGATAGATCTGTGAGGAGATAGAGGGGGTGAGTTGAGGAGTGGAGAGATAGATCTGTGAGGAGATAGAGGGGGTGAGTTGAGGAGTGGAGAGATAGATCTGTGAGGAGATAGTGGGGGTGAGTTGAGGAGTGGAGAGATAGATCTGTGAGGAGATAGTGGGGGTGAGGAGTGGAGAGATAGATCTGTGAGGAGATAGTGGGGGTGAGTTGAGGAGTGGAGAGAGAGATCTGTGAGGAGATAGAGGGGTGAGTTGAGGAGTGGAGAGATAGATCTGTGAGGAGATAGAGGGGGTGATTTGAGGAGTGGAGAGATAGATCTGTGAGGAGATAGTGGGGGTGAGTTGAGGAGTGGAGAGAGAGATCTGTGAGGAGATAGTGGGGGTGAGTTGAGGAGTGGAGAGATAGATCTGTGAGGAGATAGTGGGGGTGAGTTGAGGAGTGGAGAGATAGATCTGTGAGGAGATAGTGGGGGTGAGTTGAGGAGTGGAGAGATAGATCTGTGAGGAGATGGTGGGGGTGAGTTGAGGAGTGGAGAGATAGATCTGTGAGGAGATGGTGGGGGTGAGTTGAGGAGTGGAGAGATAGATCTGTGAGGAGATAGTGGGGGTGAGTTGAGGAGTGGAGAGATAGATCCGTGAGGAGATAGTGGGGGTGAGTTGAGGGGTGGAGAGATAGATCTGTGAGGAGATAGTGGGGGTGAGTTGAGGAGTGGAGAGATAGATCCGTGAGGAGATAGTGGGGGTGAGTTGAGGAGTGGAGAGATAGATCCGTGAGGAGATAGTGGGGGTGAGTTGAGGAGTGGAGAGATAGATCTGTGAGGAGATAGTGGGGGTGAGTTGAGGAGTGGAGAGATAGATCTGTGAGGAGATAGTGGGGGTGAGTGGAGGAGTGGAGAGATAGATCTGGGTGTCATCGGCATAGAGGTGGTATTGGAAGCCATGGGAGGTGATCAACTGGCCCAGGGAAGAGGTATAGAGTGAGAAAAGGAGAGGCCCAAGGACGGAGCATGGGGTACCCCAACAGAAAGAGGAAGGGGAGCGGAGGAGATGGAGTTGTAAGTGACGCTGAAAGTGTGCTGAGATAGGTAGGAGGAGAACCAGGATAAAGCAGAATCACGAAGGCCAAGGGAGTGTAGATTGCTGAGGAGCAGCAGGTGGATAACTGTGACAAAGGCAGCAGAGAGGTCTATGGGGTATGAGTATGGATATGGAGTATGGAGTAGGGGGGTATGGAGTAGGGGGTATGGAGTAGGGGGTATGGAGTAGGGGTATGGGGTAGGGGTATGGAGTAGGGGGTATGGGGTAGGGGGTATGGGGTAGGGGGTATGGGGTAGGGGGTATGGGGTAGGGAGTATGGGGTAGGGAGTATGGGGTAGGGAGTATGGGGTAGGGAGTATGGGGTAGCGGGTATGGGGTAGGGAGTATGGGGTAGGGAGTATGGGGTAGGGAGTATGGGGTAGGGAGTATGGGGTAGGGAGTATGGGGTAGGGAGTATGGAGTAGCGGGTAGGGAGTAGCGGGTAGGGAGTAGCGAGTATGGGGTAGGGAGTATGGGGTAGGGAGTATGGGGTAGGGAGTATGGGGTAGGGAGTATGGGGTAGGGAGTATGGAGTAGCGGGTATGGGGGTAGGGAGTATGGGGTAGGGAGTATGGGGTAGGGAGTATGGGGTAGGGAGTATGGGGTAGGGAGTATGGGGTAGGGAGTATGGGGTAGGGAGTATGGGGTAGGGAGTATGGGGTAGCGGGTATGGGGTAGCGGGTATGGGGTAGGGAGTATGGGGTAGGGGGTATGGAGTAGGGGGTATGGAGTAGGGGGTAGGGGGGTATGGAGTAGGGAGTAGGGAGTAGGGGGTATGGAGTAGGGGTATGGAGTAGGGGGTATGGAGTAGGGGTATGGAGTAGGGGGTATGGAGTAGGGGGTATGGAGTAGGGGGTATGGGAGTAGGGGGTATGGAGTAGGGGGAGGGGTAGCGGGTAGGGGGTAGCGGGTAGGGGGTAGCGGGTAGGGGGTAGCGGGTAGGGGGGTATGGAGTAGGGGGTATGGAGTAGGGGGTATGGAGTAGGGGGTATGGAGTAGGGGGTATGGAGTAGGGGGTATGGGGTAGGGGGTAGCGAGTAGGGGGTATGGAGTAGGGGGTATGGAGTAGGGGGTATGGAGTAGGGGGTATGGAGTAGGGGGTATGGAGTAGGGGGTATGGAGTAGGGGGTATGGAGTAGGGGGTATGGAGTAGGGGGGTATGGAGTAGGGGTATGGAGTAGGGGGTATGGAGTAGGGGGTAGCGGGTAGCGGGTAGGGGGTAGCGGGTAGGGGGTAGCGGGTAGGGGGTAGCGGGTAGGGGGTATGGAGTAGGGGGTATGGAGTAGGGGGTATGGAGTAGGGGGTATGGAGTAGGGGGTATGGAGTAGGGGGTATGGAGTAGGGGGTATGGAGTAGGGGGTATGGAGTAGGGGGTATGGAGTAGGGGGTATGGAGTAGGGAGTAGGGGGTATGGAGTAGGGGGTATGGAGTAGGGGGTATGGAGTAGGGGGTATGGAGTAGGGGGTATGGAGTAGGGGGTATGGAGTAGGGGGTATGGAGTAGGGGTATGGAGTAGGGGGTATGGAGTAGGGAGTAGGGGGTATGGAGTAGGGGGTATGGAGTAGGGGGTATGGAGTAGGGGGTATGGAGTAGGGGGTATGGAGTAGGGGGTATGGAGTAGGGGGTATGGAGTAGGGAGTAGGGGGTATGGAGTAGGGGGTATGGGAGTAGGGGGTATGGAGTAGGGGGTATGGAGTAGGGGGTATGGAGTAGGGGGTATGGAGTAGGGGGTATGGAGTAGGGGGTATGGAGTAGGGGGTATGGAGTAGGGGGTATGGAGTAGGGGGTATGGAGTAGGGGGTATGGAGTAGGGGGTATGGAGTATGGAGTAGGGGGTATGGAGTAGGGGGTATGGAGTATGGAGTAGGGGGTATGGAGTAGGGGTTATGGTGTAGGGGGTATGGAGTAGGGGTATGGAGTAGGGGGTATGGAGTAGGGGGTATGGAGTAGGGGGTATGGAGTATGGAGTACGGGGTATGGAGTAGGGGGTATGGAGTATGGAGTAGGGGGTATGGAGTAGGGGGTATGGAGTAGGGGGTATGGAGTAGGGGGTATGGAGTAGGGGGTATGGAGTAGGGGGTATGGAGTAGGGGGTATGGAGTATGGAGTAGGGGTATGGAGTAGGGGGTATGGAGTATGGAGTAGGGGGTATGGAGTAGGGGGTATGGAGTAGGGGGTATGGAGTAGGGGGTATGGAGTAGGGGGTATGGAGTAGGGGGTATGGAGTAGGGGTATGGAGTAGGGGGTATGGAGTATGGAGTACGGGGTATGGGGTAGGGGGTATGGAGTATGGAGTAGGGGGTATGGAGTAGGGGTATGAGTAGGGGTATGGAGTAGGGGGTATGGAGTATGGGGTATGGAGTAGGGGTATGGAGTAGGGGGTATGGAGTAGGGGGTATGGAGTAGGGGTATGGAGTAGGGGGTATGGAGTAGGGGGTATGGAGTAGGGGTTATGGAGTAGGGGGTATGGAGTAGGGGGTATGGAGTATGGAGTAGGGGGTATGGAGTATGGAGTAGGGGGTATGGAGTAGGGGGGTATGGGAGAGGGGGTAGGGGGTAGAGGGTAGGGAGTATGGGGTAGTGACCATTGGTTTTAGCAGTTATTAGGTCACTGGGCAGATTCAGTGGACTGTTCTGGGCGGAAGTCGGACTGTAGATCAGGATATGTAATTAGAGGACCTTCAGCTGTTGCAGAACTACAACTCCCATGAGGCATAGCAAGACTGACAGCCACAAGTATGACACCCAGAGGCAGAGGCATGATGGGACTTGTAGTTTTGCAACAGCTGGAGGTCCGCTAATTGCCTATCCCTGCTGTAGGGGGTGGAGAAGGTTGTGGTCCGTGACGTGGCGGCTCATTCGGTTATGGACAATCCGTTCGAAGAGCTTGGAGGCAACCGGGAGAAGGGAGATAGGTCTTAAGTTATACAAACAGGTGGAGGTCCAGTGAGGGGTTTTATGAGTATGGGGTAACCAGTGCATGTTTGAGGGGGAAGGAAAGGTGCCGGAGAGGGAGATCACTATGACAGGCCGCGGATCACTATGACATCACACAGGAGAGGCGTGGGAAAGTTCCTGTGCGAAGTCTCCCTTCATTGTGTATGGAGGAAAATCATCACCACGACTCCCCATCAGTACATCCCAACCGGTCATGTGACCATGAGATGGGAGGAGCCGAGGAATCAACAGACAGAGGTCACATGATCTCTACAGACCGCCCCCCTCATTTCAGATGATTATAAGAAGGAGGAGCCAAAGAATCAACACTGAAGTCACATGATCTCTCGAGACCGCCCCCCTCCTCTGCTGCCCCTCCTCATTGGAATGAACGGGCAGCACTGCCGAAGTATCTGCAAAGTGCTTCAGTAGCGCTGGCCGTACACAGGGGGCGTTTTACTGCTACCGCCCCCCCCCCCCCCAATGAGAGGCGCTCTGACACCTTATGGGGACCAGTGACACCAATACAGTGATACTATGCACTGTCACTGTACTAATGACACTGGGGGGAGGGGTTATACATCAGAGGGTTACCTGTGTGTGTAGGGAGTGTTTATGTATAGTGTGGGAAGACACTGATTGGTGGAATCCATGTTCTGAATGACGAGTGAGCCCCGCCCTCACATATACCACAGAGTCCGGGGCACACGCCCCTCCTGCCCCCCCAATCCTCCCCCCTACCACAAATCCTCACCCATCCCCCCCAAAATCACCACTTACCATCCCCCTCAAATCTCCTCTCCCAGAAGAAAATATACCCCCCGAATCTCATCATAGTGCCCCCCTCCTCCACATACCACAGAGCCAGGGGCACATGCCCCTCCTGCCCCCCCTGTAGGTGAGTGATGGGGCACATAGCGGGTGCTGTATATATATATATATATATATATATATATACACACAGAGAGGTGAATATTCTCCATGTTGGATGCAGAGTGGAGGAAAAGTGTCCCCAGTGCGGAGATTTCCCGTCACTTCCGGTCCACATAAAACAGGAAGTGATGGAGGATCTCAGGTGTCCCCCATTCTTCTCAGGTGACACCCCAACATATCAGGAGATTATTCTCAGTGTATACAGAGGGGGGGATCCCTTCCCTCCCCCTCACTTCCGGTTCTTGTGACCCCCCTCTATACAGGACAGGCGGTGTTACCGGAAACCTCCCCCTCCCCCCGAATTACAACCGCCGGTCTCCAGGGAGAGGCCTCCATAAAGGTAACCCTCCCCCGGTCCCGTCCCCTCCCCCCGGGGTCTCCTCACCTCTCTCCGCTCTTCTCTCCTCACCGGCTGCGGGCGGGAATACACAATGCGTCACCTATCAACATGGCGCACACCTCACCGTCATGACGTCACCGCGTCACGCCCGCCCCGCCTCCCCGGCCTGCTTCTCCATAGGCTCCCACGGCCGCCACTCTTCGCACTGGGCGTGGCCTCAGAAGACGCACGTCACCAGTGGGCGGGGCCTCACGCTGCGTCTCCTTTCCTCATTGGTTCCCGGGCGCGCAGCTTAAAATACGAAACACGCGATGGACGAGCGGAGACGTCAGCGCGGTCTCCTAGCAACCGAGTTGTCTTACGTCACACCGGAGAGACGTCACGTGTTCTGTCAATTTCCCCAACCAATCAGAAACTCCGGTTTATTTAAATCCCGCAGTAATGGGAGATTTTCAGGAAATGGTGGTCAGACACAAAGCCGACAAATAAATAGAAGTCCGCTACAGGGAGAATGAGCTGATTTCACAGCACAGTGACTAACGGGGTCAAAGGTGTCGCCGCCTCCAAGGCGGCCATTTTGTTGGCTAGTAAAGGGGCGGAGTGAGAATGTGACTCACCAGGTGTGGCCTGAACCATGCGGCTGGTACTGGAGCCACGCCCCCACAGAGAGGGGACCTCCCTCCTTAGATCCACGCCCCCCACAGAGAGAGGACCTCCCACATCAGAGCCACGCCCCCTACAGAGAGAGACCTCCCACCTCAGAACCACGCCCCCTACAGAGAGAGGACCTCCCACATCAGAGCCACGCCCCCCACAGAGAGAGGACCTCCCACCTCAGAACCACGCCCCCAGAGAGGACCTCCCACCTCATAGACCCGCCCCCTGAGAGAGAGAAATGACCTCTCACCTCATAGACCCGCCCCCTGAGAGAGAGGACCTCCCACATCAGAGCCACGCCCCCACAGAGAGAGGACCTCCCACCTCAGAACCACGCCCCCTGAGAGGACCTCCCACCTCATAGACCCGCCCCCTGAGAGAGAGAGGACCTCCCACCTCATAGACCCGCCCCCTGAGAGAGACTCATAGACCCGCCCCCTGAGAGAGACTCATAGACCCGCCCCCTGAGAGAGACTCATAGACCCGCCCCCTGAGAGAGGACCTCCTACCTCATAGTACCACCACCTGAGAGAGAGAGGACTTCCCACCTCATAGACCCGCCCCCTGAGAGAGGACTTCCCACCTCATAGACCCGCCCCCTGAGAGGACCTCACACCTCATAGACCCGCCCCCTGAGAGAGGACTTCCCACCTCATAGACCCGCCCCCTGAGAGGACCTCCCACCTTATAGACCCGCCCCCTGAGAGGACCTCCCACCTCATAGACCCGCCCCCTGAGAGAGGACTTCCCACCTCATAGACCCGCCCCCTGAGAGGACCTCACACCTCATAGACCCGCCCCTGAGAGAGGACTTCCCACCTCATAGACCCGCCCCCTGAGAGGACCTCCCACCTTATAGACCCGCCCCCTGAGAGGACCTCCCACCTCATAGACCCGCCCCCTGAGAGGACCTCCCACCTTATAGACCCGCCCCCTGAGAGAGACTCATAGACCCATCTCCTGAGAGAGAGAGAGGACCTCCCACCTCATAGACCCGCCCCCTGAGAGGACCTCCCACCTCATAGACCCCCCCTGAGAGGACCTCCCACCTCATAGACCCGCCCCCTGAGAGAGACTCATAGACCCGCCCCCTAAGAGGACCTCCCACCTCATAGACCCGCCCCTGAGAGAGGACTTCCCACCTCATAGACCCGCCCCCTGAGAGGACCTCCCACCTCATAGACCCGCCCCCTGAGAGAGGACTTCCCACCTCATAGACCCGCCCCCTGAGAGAGAGAGGACCTCCCACCTCATAGACCCGCCCCCTGAGAGAGACTCATAGACCCATCTCCTGAGAGAGAGAGAGGACCTCCCATCTCATAGACCCGCCCCCTGAGAGAGACTCATAGACCCATCTCCTGAGAGAGAGAGAGGACCTCCCATCTCATAGACCCGCCCCCTGAGAGAGACTCATAGACCCATCTCCTGAGAGAGAGAGAGGACCTCCCACCTCATAGACCCGCCCCCTGAGAGGACCTCCCACCTCATAGACCCGCCCCCTGAGAGAGGACCTCCTACCTCATAGTACCACCACCTGAGAGAGGACTTCCCACCTCATAGACCTGCCCCCTGAGAGGACCTCCCACCTCATAGACCCGCCCCCTGAGAGAACCTCCCACCTCATAGACCCGCCCCCTGAGAGGACTTCCCACCTCATAGACCCGCCCCCTGAGAGGACCTCCCACCTCATAGACCCGCCCCCTGAGAGGACCTCCCACCTCATAGACCCGCCCCCTGAGAGGACCTCACACCTCATAGACCCGCCCCCTGAGAGGACCTCCCACCTCATAGACCCACCCCCTGAGAGGACCTCCCACCTCATAGACCCGCCCCCTGAGAGGACCTCCCACCTCATAGACCCGCCCCCTGAGAGGACTTCCCACCTCATAGACCCGCCCCCTGAGAGAGGACTTCCCACCTCATAGACCCGCCCCCTGAGAGGACCTCCCACCTCATAGACCCGCCCCCTGAGAGAGGACTTCCCACCTCATAGACCCGCCCCCTGAGAGAGAGAGGACCTCCCACCTCATAGACCCGCCCCCTGAGAGAGACTCATAGACCCATCTCCTGAGAGAGAGAGAGGACCTCCCACCTCATAGACCCGCCCCCTGAGAGGACCTCCCACCTCATAGACCCGCCCCCTGAGAGAGGACTTCCCACCTCATAGACCCGCCCCTGAGAGAGAGAGGACCTCCCACCTTATAGACCCGCCCCCTGAGAGGACCTCCCACCTCATAGACCCGCCCCCTGAGAGGACCTCCCACCTCATAGACCCGCCCCCTGAGAGAGACTCATAGACCCATCTCCTGAGAGAGAGAGAGGACCTCCCACCTCATAGACCCGCCCCCTGAGAGGACCTCCCACCTCATAGACCCGCCCCCTGAGAGGACCTCCCACCTCATAGACCCGCCCCCTGAGAGGACCTCCTACCTCATAGTACCACCACCTGAGAGAGAGAGGACTTCCCACCTCATAGACCCGCCCCCTGAAAGAGAGAGGACCTCACACCTCATAGACCCGCCCCCTGAGAGAGAGAGGACCTCCCACCTTATAGACCCGCCCCCTGAGAGGACCTCCCATCTCATAGACCCGCCCCCTGAGAGGACCTCCCACCTCATAGACCCGCCCCCTGAGAGGACCTCCCACCTTATAGACCCGCCCCCTGAGAGAGACTCATAGACCCATCTCCTGAGAGAGAGAGAGGACCTCACACCTCATAGACCCGCCCCTGAGAGAGACTCATAGACCCATCTCCTGAGAGAGAGAGAGGACCTCCCACCTCATAGACCCGCCCCCTGAGAGGACCTCCCACCTTATAGACCCGCCCCCTGAGAGAGACTCATAGACCCATCTCCTGAGAGAGAGAGAGGACCTCCCATCTCATAGACCCGCCCCCTGAGAGGACCTCCCACCTCATAGACCCGCCCCCTGAGAGAGACTCATAGACCCATCTCCTGAGAGAGAGAGAGGACCTCACACCTCATAGACCCCCCCCTGAGAGAGGACTTCCCACCTCATAGACCCGCCCCCTGAAAGAGAGAGGACCTCCCACCTCATAGACCCGCCCCCTGAGAGAGGACCTCCTACCTCATAGTACCACCACCTGAGAGAGAGAGGACCTCCCACCTCATAGACCCGCCCCCTGAAAGAGAGAGGACCTCACACCTCATAGACCCACCCCCTGAGAGGACCTCCCACCTCATAGACCCGCCCCCTGAGAGAGACTCATAGACCCATCTCCTGAGAGAGAGAGAGGACCTCCCATCTCATAGACCCGCCCCCTGAGAGAGACTCATAGACCCATCTCCTGAGAGAGAGAGAGGACCTCACACCTCATAGACCCGCCCCCTGAGAGAGACTCATAGACCCATCTCCTGAGAGAGAGAGAGGACCTCCCATCTCATAGACCCGCCCCCTGAGAGAGACTCATAGACCCATCTCCTGAGAGAGAGAGAGGACCTCCCACCTCTTAGACCCGCCCCCTGAGAGGACCTCCCATCTCATAGACCCGTCCCCTGAGAGAGACTCATAGACCCATCTCCTGAGAGAGAGAGAGGACCTCACACCTCATAGACCCGCCCCCTGAGAGAGACTCATAGACCCATCTCCTGAGAGAGAGAGAGGACCTCCCATCTCATAGACCCGCCCCCTGAGAGAGACTCATAGACCCATCTCCTGAGAGAGAGAGAGGACCTCCCACCTCTTAGACCCGCCCCCTGAGAGGACCTCCCATCTCATAGACCCGTCCCCTGAGAGAGACTCATAGACCCATCTCCTGAGAGAGAGAGAGGACCTCACACCTCTTAGACCCGCCCCCTGAGAGGACCTCACACCTCTTAGACCCGCCCCCTGAGAGGACCTCCCACCTTATAGACCCGCCCCCTGAGAGAGACTCATAGACCCATCTCCTGAGAGAGAGAGAGGACTTCCCACCTCATAGACCCGCCCCCTGAGAGGACCTCCCACCTCATAGACCCGCCCCCTGAGAGAGACTCATAGACCCATCTCCTGAGAGTGAGAGAGGACTTCCCACCTCATAGACCCGCCCCCTGAAAGAGAGAGGACCTCCCACCTTATAGACCCGCCCCCTGAGAGGACCTCCCACCTCATAGACCCGCCCCCTGAGAGAGGACCTCCTACCTCATAGTACCACCACCTGAGAGAGAGAGGACTTCCCACCTCATAGACCCACCCCCTGAGAGAGAGAGGACCTCCCACCTTATAGACCCGCCCCCTGAGAGGACCTCCCACCTCATAGACCCGCCCCCTGAGAGGACCTCCCACCTCATAGACCCGCCCCCTGAGAGAGACTCATAGACCCATCTCCTGAGAGAGAGAGAGGACCTCCCACCTCATAGACCCGCCCCCTGAGAGGACCTCCCACCTCATAGACCCGCCCCCTGAGAGAGACTCATAGACCCATCTCCTGAGAGAGAGAGAGGACCTCCCACCTCATAGACCCGCCCCCTGAGAGGACCTCCCACCTCATAGACCCGCCCCCTGAGAGAGGACCTCCTACCTCATAGTACCACCACCTGAGAGAGAGAGGACTTCCCACCTCATAGACCCGCCCCCTGAAAGAGAGAGGACCTCCCACCTTATAGACCCGCCCCCTGAGAGGACCTCCCACCTCATAGACCCGCCCCCTGAGAGAGGACCTCCTACCTCATAGTACCACCACCTGAGAGAGAGAGGACTTCCCACCTCATAGACCCGCCCCCTTAAAGAGAGAGGACCTCACACCTCATAGACCCGCCCCCTGAGAGAGAGAGGACCTCCCACCTTATAGACCCGCCCCCTGAGAGGACCTCCCATCTCATAGACCCGCCCCCTGAAAGAGACTCATAGACCCATCTCCTGAGAGAGAGAGAGGACCTCCCACCTCATAGACCCGCCCCCTGAGAGGACCTCCCACCTCATAGACCCGCCCCCTGAGAGAGACTCATAGACCCATCTCCTGAGAGAGAGAGAGGACCTCCCACCTCATAGACCCGCCCCCTGAGAGGACCTCCCACCTCATAGACCCGCCCCCTGAGAGGACCTCCCACCTCATAGACCCGCCCCCTGAGAGAGACTCATAGACCCATCTCCTGAGAGAGAGAGAGGACCTCCCACCTCATAGACCCGCCCCCTGAGAGGACCTCCCACCTCATAGACCCGCCCCCTGAGAGAGAGAGGACCTCCCACCTCATAGACCCGCCCCCTGAGAGAACCTCCCATCTCATAGACCCGCCCCCTGAGAGAGGACTTCCCACCTCATAGACCCGCCCCCTGAGAGAGAGAGGACCTCACACCTCATAGACCCGCCCCCTGAGAGAGAGAGGACCTCCCACCTTATAGACCCGCCCTCTGAGAGGACCTCCCATCTCATAGACCCGCCCCCTGAAAGAGACTCATAGACCCATCTCCTGAGAGAGAGAGGACCTCACACCTCATAGACCCGCCCCCTGAGAGGACCTCCCACCTCATAGACCCGCCCCCTGAGAGAGAGAGGACCTCCCACCTCATAGACCCGCCCCCTGAGAGAACCTCCCATCTCATAGACCCGCCCCCTGAGAGAGGACTTCCCACCTCATAGACCCGCCCCCTGAGAGAGAGAGGACCTCACACCTCATAGACCCGCCCCCTGAGAGAGAGAGGACCTCCCACCTTATAGACCCGCCCTCTGAGAGGACCTCCCATCTCATAGACCCGCCCCCTGAAAGAGACTCATAGACCCATCTCCTGAGAGAGAGAGAGGACCTCACACCTCATAGACCCACCCCCTGAGAGGACCTCACACCTCATAGACCCGCCCCCTGAGAGAGACTCATAGACCCATCTCCTGAGAGAGAGAGAGGACCTCACACCTCATAGACCCGCCCCCTGAGAGGACCTCACACCTCATAGACCCGCCCCCTGAGAGAGACTCATAGACCCATCTCCTGAGAGAGAGAGAGGACCTCCCACCTCATAGACCCGCCCCCTGAGAGAGACTCATAGACCCATCTCCTGAGAGAGAGAGAGGACCTCCCACCTCATAGACCCGCCCCCTGAGAGGACCTCCCACCTCATAGACCCGCCCCCTGAGAGAGACTCATAGACCCATCTCCTGAGAGAGAGAGAGGACCTCCCATCTCATAGACCCGCCCCCTGAGAGAGACTCATAGACCCATCTCTTGAGAGAGAGAGAGGACCTCCCACCTCATAGACCCGCCCCCTGAGAGGACCTCCCACCTCATAGACCCGCCCCCTGAGAGAGGACCTCCTACCTCATAGTACCACCACCTGAGAGAGAGAGGACTTCCCACCTCATAGACCCGCCCCCTGAAAGAGAGAGGACCTCACACCTCATAGACCCGCCCCCTGAGAGAGAGAGGACCTCCCACCTCATAGACCCGCCCCCTGAGAGGACCTCATAGACCTGCCCCCTGAAAGAGAGAGGACCTCCCACCTCAGAGCCCCGCCCCCAGAAAGAGAGGACCTCCCACCTCATAGACCCACCCCCTGAGATGGGAGGTCCTCTCAGGGGGCGGGTCTATGACATGAGAGGTCCTCTTTGGGGGCCGGTCTCTGAGACGGGGGTCCTCTCTCTCAGGGGGCAGGTCTATGAGGTGGGAGGTCCTCTCTGGGGGCTGGGTATTCCTTCCTACTGTACCAACATGGCCTCCGCCGCCTTCCTACTGCAGGGTGTACCAACATGACCTCTGCTACCTTCCTACTGCTGGGTGTACCAACATGGCCTCCGCCATCTTCCTACTGCAGGGTGTACCAACATGGTCACCACCCTCCTATTGCTGGGTGTACCCTCATGGCCTCCGCCCCCTTCCTACTGCGGGATGTACCAACATGGCCTCCGCCACCTTCCTACTGCTGGGTGTAATAACATGGCCTCCGCCACCTTCCTACTGCAGGGTGTACCAACATGGCCTCCGCCACCTTCCTACTGCAGGGTGTACCAACATGGCCTCCGCCACCTTCCTACTGCTGGGTGTACCAACATGGCTTCCGCCATCTTCCTACTGCAGGGTGTACCAACATGGTCACCACCCTCCTATTGCTGGGTGTACCCTCATGGCCTCCGCCCCCTTCCTACTGCGGGATGTACCAACATGGCCTCCGCCACCTTCCTACTGCAGGGTGTACCAACATGGCCTCCGCCACCTTTCTACTGCTGGGTGTAATAACATGGCCTCCGCCACCTTCCTACTGCTAGGTGTAATAACATGGCTTCCGACACCTTCCTACTGCTGGGTGTACCAACATGGCCTCCGCCACCTTCCTACTGCTGGGTGTACCAACATGGCCTCCGCCACCTTCCTACTGCTGGGTGTACCAACATGGCCTCTGCCACCTTCCTACTGCTGGGTGTAATAACATGGCTTCCGACACCTTCCTATTGCAGGGTGTACCAACATGGCCTCCGCCACCTTCCTACTGCTGGGTGTACCAACATGGCCTCCGCCACCATCCTACTGCAGGGTGTACCAACATGGCCTCCACCACCTTCCTACTGCTGGGTGTACCAACATGGCCTCCGCCACCTTCCTACTGCTGGGTGTACCACCATGGCCTCCGCCACCTTCCTACTGCTGGGTGTACCAACATGGCCTCCGCCACCTTCCTACTGCTGGGTGTACCACCATGGCCTCCGCCACCTTCCTACTGCTGGGTGTACCACCATGGCCTCCGCCACCTTCCTACTGCTGGGTGTAATAACATTGCTTCCGACACCTTCCTATTGCAGGGTGTACCACCATGGCCTCTGCCACCTTCCTACTGCTGGGTGTACCACCATGGCCTCTGCCATCCTACTATTGCGGGGTGTACCAACATGGCCTACGCCACCTTCCTACTGCTGGGTGTCCAGCTTCTTTACAAATGTTACATCCAATCACCATCACAGATGTCACTATATAATATTTATATATATACAATCACTTTATTGCTAAAATTACTCTGAAATTCCAGATGTAGCTGGGTGTAGTAAGATGGCCGCTGCCACTTTCTGACCATAGGTGATCTGTCAGATTTGGGAACCTGATAGCGGTGCAACGCATGCACAGCTGAGGAAACGCGACTTTCCTTACCTAATCTGACGGTTCACCGTTTCTGACAGAACACCGGCAATAAGTTGTGACTTGTCATGTGATCGCACCTGTCCAATCACATGACAAATCACTTCAGTGTGAACGAGGGCTAAAAGTGTAACTCCACTTTTGCTGTGAAAAAACTCCTCCCCCCTGTGATCTGTGTGCATTGCAGGGAGAGGACAGATTCCTTGCTTTTGTTCTTCTGAAGATATCACTGTGTGTTTCTCTGTGTCCATGTGAAGAGTGTCTTTATAGTAATCAATCAGCTGCTGCACCTGCAGGGATCTAATGAGGACAGTGGCAGGGTCTGCATACCTTTAGACATGTTCCTATTGGAAATATCTCACCAAAAATGACATTCCTATTGCAGGGGATGCCCAAAATCTGATTTGTATCTTAGTGCAGACTTCTGGGAAAATCAGTGAGCCAATCACACAAGCAGGAAATGACATATCTGGGAGCGGGGTTCTGTATACTATCTGTGTACACAGCGCCTCCAGGCGGCCATATTGCATCTCACAGGAAATGACAGATTGGAAAGGGAATTATTAATAACATTCAATCACAATCTTCGTGACTCACAATATACGTTCCATGATTATTTTTTCTTTATTTGCGATTTTATTTCCCCATGAAGGTGGAATTACCCTCCAAATTTGTAAATAAAAAAATGTCAGGAAAGGGGCGTGTCTTCCAGTGTATGCCGTATCCTAGTAGGAGACGCCACCAAACACAAACTATGTGACGTCACCCTCAGAGGAAAGAGAAGGTTTGTATATGGGGGAGGGGTTCACCTCCTGATTGATGGTAGCCGCCTGTCCTGATGTTGTTACCAACCGGCATACAGCTTAACCCCTTCACTGCCGGACCTTCCAAAGACACTTCTATTCCTTCCATTTCATTCTATTGCTTTCTAGTCTATTCTATTCTTTTCTATTTTATTCTTTTCTATTTTATTCTTTTCTATTTTATTCTTTTCTATTTTATTCTTTTCCTTTCTATTCAAATTTCAGAAGACAGTTATACCCCATTTTATTCTATTGTTTTTCTTTTCTTTTCTTTTTTATTCTATTCTAATTTTTTTCTTTTCAATTCTTTTCTTATCTATTCTATTCAAATTTACACTATTCGTATTTCAGAAGACGATTATTTTCTATATTGTTCTACAGTATTTTATTTTTATTTCTTTTTAATTATTCTGTTCTATTCTTTTCTATTTTAATCTATTCTATTCGAGTTCAAATTTATTGCATTTAAAATTCAAATGATATCAGATTATATTCTATTTTATTCTATTCTATTGTTTTTTTTCTATTCTTTTATTTTCTATTGAAATCTATTCTTTTCTAATTTATTCTATATGAATTTCAGATAGCAGTTATACAGTATTCTGTTCTATTCTATTGTTTTTCTCTATTCTGTTCTATTCTTTTCAGTTCTATTAAATTTATTTTATATAATAAAATTAAATAAAAATTAAAATGAATAAAATTATTTATTTATTCTATTCAAATTTATTCTATTCAAAATTCTAATTTTGGAAGAGGGTTATATTCCTTCTATTTTTTTCTATTTTTTTGCGTTTTTTTTTCTATTCTATTCTTTTCTATTCTTATGTCAGATGCTAGTTTAGTATATTCGAAATTCACATTTCGGAAGATGGTTTTATCGATTCTATTCTATTTCTTTCTTTATTTTTTTCTTTATTTTTTATTCTTTTTTAATCTATTCTTTTCTTTTACTTTATTTTTTTATTCTATTTTATTCTATTCTTGTTTTCAAATTTGATTCAAAGTTGATTAACATTTCAGACAAAATTTTGTTTCATTATTTTGGATTCGTTAACATTTGTTACTATTGTAATTCGGAAATTCAGATACATCTGAATAAAGAAAAATTTGTCCAAATTCCAATTTGGAGCGAAACAAACTCCACATGCCTAAAGCCAACTATACTCCGTAACATCCCAGAGTAGGCGTGGCTACTACTTGGTGGTCATGATAGAGTTCCATTACGTCGGGGGTCATGGTACAGTTCTCTTACGTTGGTGATCATGGTAGAGTTCCCTTACATCGGTGGTCATGGTAGAGTTCCCTTACGTCGGTGGTCATGGTAGAGCTCCCTTAGGTTGGTGGTCATGGTAGAGTTCCCTTACGTCGGTGGTCATGGTAGAGTTCCCTTACGTCGGTGGTCATGGTAGAGCTCCCTTAGGTTGGTGGTCATGGTAGAGCTCCCTTACGTCGGTGGTCATGGTAGAGCTCCCTTAGGTTGGTGGTCATGGTAGAGTTCCCTTACGTCGGTGGTCATGGTAGAGTTCCCTTACGTCGGTGGTCATGGTAGAGCTCCCTTAGGTTGGTGGTCATGGTAGAGTTCCCTTACGTCGGTGGTCATGGTAGAGCTCCCTTACGTTGGTGGTCATGGTAGAGCTCCCTTACGTTGGTGGTCATGGTAGACCTCCCCTATGTTGGTGGTCATGGTAGAGCTCCCTTAGGTTGGTGGTCATGGTAGAGCTCCCTTACGTTGGTGGACATGATAGAGCTCCCTTACGTCGGTGATCATGGTAGAGTTCCCTTACGTTGGTGGTCATGGTAGAGCTCCCTTATGTTGGTGGTCATGGTAGAGCTCCCTTACGTTGGTGGTCATGGTAGAGCTCCCTTAGGTTGGTGGTCATGGTAGACCTCCCCTATGTTGGTGGTCATGGTAGAGCTCCCTTACGTTGGTGGTCATGGTAGACCTCCCCTATGTTGGTGGTCATGGTAGACCTCCCCTATGTTGGTGGTCATGGTAGAGCTCCCTTATGTTGGTGGTCATGGTAGACCTCCCCTATGTTGGTGGTCATGGTAGACCTCCCCTATGCTGGTGGTCATGGTAGAACTCCCCTACTTTGATGGTCATGGTAGAGCTCCCTTACGTCGGTGGTCATGGTAGACCTCCCCTATGTTGGTGGTCATGGTAGAGCTCCCTTACGTTGGTGGTCATGGTAGAGCTCCCTTACGTTGGTGGTCATGGTAGACCTCCCCTATGTTGGTGGTCATGGTAGAGCTCCCTTACGTTGGTGGTCATGGTAGACCTCCCCTATGTTGGTGGTCATGGTAGACCTCCCCTATGTTGGTGGTCATGGTAGAGCTCCCTTACGTTGGTGGTCATGGTAGAGCTCCCTTACGTTGGTGGTCATGGTAGACCTCCCCTATGTTGGTGGTCATGGTAGAGCTCCCTTACGTTGGTGGTCATGGTAGACCTCCCCTATGTTGGTGGTCATGGTAGACCTCCCCTATGTTGGTGGTCATGGTAGAGCTCCCGTACGTTGGTGGTCACAGTAGAGCTCCCTGAGTTCAGTGGTCAGGGTAGAGATCCTGTCAGGTCACCTGGGTCCAGGTGACAGATGCACACCGTAGGAGTCAGGAGTGCACCGCTAAGGTAGTGGACCCTACAGCTGACTTCTGCGGATGGAACTCTGGGTGGTTCAGGAAAGCAGGTCCACTGAAGCAACAACACAGATCCCACTGGGAGCTAGAGCATAGACTCCCCAGGGCGCGGAGTCTAAGAGCCAGCAGGTGTTCACCAGAGCCTCTAGTGGTGAGGATGGACTGGGCTGCAACTGACTCCAGGTCTTGGCCCCCGGGGTCTCCCAGCTCATGCTCACGGTAGGCTACAGGAGGACAGAGAGGAAGCAGCAGCCCAGGACAACAAGGGAGGTCAGGTGACTAGCAGACAAGGATAGACAGAGAACACGCCAAAAGGTCAGGATCACAAGCAGGCAGAGATAGTCAAGAACAAGCCAAGATCGGTAAACAGGATCAGACGTAGGACACAGAGCAATGAGCACATGGACCCCAAATCACACAATATTGATCAGCAGAGCTGGCTTGCAGTAGACAGGTTAATATAGAGTTCCCTGATAGGGGCGGGGGTGGAGCCATACTTTGAGGAGAGGCTATTTAAGCAGCCAGGTGAGAGTGGCTGGCCTCTTAATCTGAACACATGGAGGAGAGGTAAGCTGACAGACAAAAATTACTGCATAACCATGACAGTTCCCCTACGTTGGTGGTCATGGTAGAGCTCCCTCACATTGGTGGTCATGGTAGAGCTCCCTCACATTGGTGGTCATGACAGAGTTCCCTCACGTTGGTGGTCATGGTAGAGCTTCCTTACGTCGGTGGTCATGGTAGAACTTCCTTACGTTGGTGGTCATGGTGGAGCTCTCTCACGTTGGTGGTCATGACAGAGTTCCCTCACGTTGGTGGTCATGGTAGAGCTTCCTTACGTCGGTGGTCATGGTAGAGCTTCCTAACGTCGGTGGTCATGGTAGAACTTCCTTACGTTGGTGGAAATGGTAGAAGCTCTCTCACGTTGGTGGTCATGGTAGAGCTCCCTTGCGTTGGTGGTCATGGTAGAGCTCCCTCACGTTGGTGGACATGGTAGAGCTCCCTCACGTTGGTGGTCATGGTAGAGCTCCCTTGCATTGGTGGTCATGGTAGTGCTCCCTCACGTTGGTGGTCATGGTAGAGCTCCCTTGCGTTGGTGGTCATGGTAGAGCTCCCTCACGTCGGTGGTCATGGTAGAGCTCCCTTACGTCGGTGGTCATCGTAGAACTTCCTTACGTTGGTGGTCATGGTAGAGCTCCCTCACGTTGGTGGTCATGGTAGAGCTCCCTCACGTCGGTGGTCATGGTAGAGCTCCCTTACGTCGGTGGTCATGGTAGAACTTCCTTACGTTGGTGGTCATGGTAGAGCTCCCTCACGTTGGTGGTCATGGTAGAGGATCCTTACGTCGGTGGTCATGGTAGAACTTCCTTACGTTGGTGGTCATGGTAGAGCTCTCTCACGTCGGTGGTCATGGTAGAGCTCCCTTACGTCGGTGGTCATGGTAGAACTTCCTTACGTTGGTGGTCATGGTAGAGCTCTCTCACGTCGGTGGTCATGGTAGAGCTCCCTTACGTCGGTGGTCATGGTAGAACTTCCTTACGTTGGTGGTCATGGTAGAGCTCCCTCACGTCGGTGGTCATGGTAGAGCTCCCTTACGTCGGTGGTCATGGTAGAACTTCCTTACGTTGGTGGTCATGGTAGAGCTCCCTCACGTTGGTGGTCATGGTAGAGGATCCTTACGTCGGTGGTCATGGTAGAACTTCCTTACGTTGGTGGTCATGGTAGAGCTCTCTCACGTTGGTGGTCATGGTAGAGCTCCCTTGCGTTGGTGGTCAGCGGAAAGAAGGTCACCCTTGCAGACAGTTCTAAAGATAATTGGTGTCAGAGGAGGTTACCTATCAGGGAGACTCCACTGGCCCCCAATACTGACTCTGTGAGGTGTTACCGGCCCTAGAACTGTACAAGGACCATCAGGCAACAGGTCCGTTTTTCACTACATACTCACACCTCCCAACTTTTTGAGATGAGAATAAGGGACACCTATCAGCAAATGTATGCAGGCATAGGACACACCCCTGGCCAAGACCCCTTAAAGGAGAATTGTACAAAAAAACAAGATTGGTTAAACCCACAAATGCTTTTTTTACCACTACTATTCCTTTATATTGGCTTTTGGAATTTACAAATGCAGCAATTTAGAAATCGGATAAAAGGTTTAGTGCTGGGAAACACTTTTTGATAGATAAAAAGTGCATTTTATATACAACTATAGAGATCAGACCAAAATGAGGGACAAATGAGGAGGAAAGAGGGATGGAGGGACATTGTTCCAAATCAGGGACAGTTGGGAGCTATGCATACTACTCAAGGAACTTCAGGAGGAGAATGTAGAGATTATCACACACCCCACTGCCTGCCTGTAATTCTGTGCCCCCAGAGAGTGAAATATGTCAGGGAAGATTATTAACTGACTCAGAGGCAAAGTGACATAGAAATCAGATGTATGGGTGGAGCTGGAATGGTATAATAAATCTGTGTGACAGAAGTGATGAGCGCCCCCTGTGGGTCTGGATTATAGAATTGCTGTGTCTCCTCCACACTCCATCTTGAGTCCTCCTGATACCGATGCAGCAAAACTCAAGTGAACCGGCTGGTTACAGCCCTGGAATGCCGAGCCGGGTAGCGGGGATTTTTCTGGAGTCATCCATTATTACCTGAGAATGTTATAGATGAAGGAAACAATAGAAAAAAAATAAATGACTCACTAGGATGGCAAATATTAGTAACCAGGGGCATAGCGTGAATGTGGTCAAGAGTCGCCATAGCAACCCCACATTCAGCTCTCTGCTATGAGCTATCAATCTGGTTTCACCTCTAGTAAGGAACCGAAAGTTGTTACTAAGCTACTGTTATAAAGCGTCCCTCTTCTCCAGGTGAGGTTCATCAACACTCTGAAGTCTCATTCTCCAGTCTTCTTCTCCAGGTGAGGTTCAGCAACACTCTGAAGTCTCATTCTCCAGTCTCTTCTTCTCCAGGTGAGGTTCATCAACACTCTGAAGTCTCATTCTCCAGTCTTCTTCTCCAGGTGAGGTTCAGCAACACTCTGAAGTCTCATTCTCCAGTCTCTTCTTCTCCAGGTGAGGTTCATCAACACTCTGAAGTCTCATTCTCCAGTCTTCTTCTCCAGGTGAGGTTTATCAACACTCTGAAGTCTCATTCTCCAGTCTCTTCTTCTCCAGGTGAGGTTCAGCAACACTCTGAAGTCTTATTCTCCAGTCTTCTTCTCCAGGTGAGGTTCAGCAACACTCTGAAGTCTCATTCTCCAGTCTCTTCTTCTCCAGGTGAGGTTCATCAACACTCTGAAGTCTCATTCTCCAGTCTTCTTCTCCAGGTGAGGTTCAGCAACACTCTGAAGTCTCATTCTCCAGTCTCTTCTTCTCCAGGTGAGGTTCATCAACACTCTGAAGTCTCATTCTCCAGTCTTCTTCTCCAGGTGAGGTTTATCAACACTCTGAAGTCTCATTCTCCAGTCTCTTCTTCTCCAGGTGAGGTTCAGCAACACTCTGAAGTCTTATTCTCCAGTCTTCTTCTCCAGGTGAGGTTCAGCAACACTCTGAAGTCTCATTCTCCAGTCTCTTCTTCTCCAGGTGAGGTTCATCAACACTCTGAAGTCTCATTCTCCAGTCTCTTCTTCTCCAGGTGAGGTTCATCAACACTCTGAAGTCTCATTCTCCAGTCTCTTCTTCTCCAGGTGAGGTTCATCAACACTCTGAAGTCTCATTCTCCAGTCTTCTTCTCCAGGTGAGGTTCAGCAACACTCTGAAGTCTCATTCTCCAGTCTCTTCTTCTCCAGGTGAGGTTCATCAACACTCTGAAGTCTCATTCTCCAGTCTCTTCTTCTCCAGGTGAGGTTTATCAACACTCTAAAGTCTCATTCACCAGTCTCTTCTTCTCCAGGTGAGGTTTATCAACACTCTAAAGTCTCATTCTCCAGTCTTCTTCTCCAGGTGAGGTTCAGCAACACTCTGAAGTCTCATTCTCCAGTCTTCTTCTCCAGGTGAGGTTCAGCAACACTCTGAAGTCTCATTCTCCAGTCTCTTCTTCTCCAGGTGAGGTTCATCAACACTCTGAAGTCTCATTCTCCAGTCTCTTCTTCTCCAGGTGAGGTTCATCAACACTCTGAAGTCTCATTCTCCAGTCTCTTCTTCTCCAGGTGAGGTTTATCAACACTCTAAAGTCTCATTCTCCAGTCTCTTCTTCTCCAGGTGAGGTTTATCAACACTCTAAAGTCTCATTCTCCAGTCTTCTTCTCCAGGTGAGGTTTATCAACACTCTAAAGTCTCATTCACCAGTCTCTTCTTCTCCAGGTGAGGTTCAGCAACACTCTGAAGTCTCATTCTCTGATCACTTCTCTTCTCTATGTCTTTAGTGTCTCCCTATGGCTCTCTGTATATCTCTATGTCTCTCTATGGGTCTCCATGTCTTTCTATGTCTCTCTATCGGTTTCTAAGTCTCACTTTGTCTCTATGTCTCTTTATGGGTCTCTATGGCTTTCTAAGGGATCAGGAGGAGGTTTCTGGGATTGTGTGTGTGTGTGGGGGGGGGGGGGGGGGTATTTTTGTAATGTTATATTTTTGTCATCTCAGAGATTGGAGTTTCTGATAAATAATGATAATGTTTTCTGATAATCTCTGGAATGTCTGACAATGACCGGTTCTCTTTCCTGCACAGAGATGAGAATAAAGAACTTTTTGGCTGCAATATTCTGCCTGCTGATTGGATGTGAACATGTGGAGGTAATACGAGGACAGACACAATTTTCCTGAATTAAAATCCGATTTATCGTAAAATTTTTTTCTCTGGTCCACTAAGGGAAACACACCTTCCTGTTCTGCCTCTTTCCCCAGGTCCCCCTACTCCTGCCCCTCTCCTGCCCCGATCCCCAGGTCCTCCTCTATCTTCAGGTCACCTTCTCCTGTCCGTCCCCACTAGGTTCCCCCCTCTTCTGCCCCGCTCCCCAGGTCCCCCTCTATCTCCAGGTCCCTCTTCTCTTGCCCCGCTCCCCAGGTCCCCCTCTATCTTCAGGCCCCCTTCTCCTGTCCGGCCCAGCTAGGTTCCCCCTTCTCCTGTCCCTCTCCCCAGGTCCTCCTCTATCTTCAGGTCAGCTTCTCCTGTCCGTCCCCACTAGGTTCTCCCCTCTCCTGCCCCGCTCCCTAGGTCCCCCTCTATCTCCAGGTCCCTCTTCTCTTGCCCCGCTCCCCAGGTCCCCCTCTTTCTCCAGGTCCCCCTTCTCCTGTCCGTCCCCGCTAGGTTCCCCCCTCTCCTGCCCCCTTCTCCTGTCCAGCCCAGCTAGGTTCCCCCTTCTCCTGCCCCGCTCCCCAGGTCCCCCTCTATGTCCAGGTCCCCCTTCTCCTGCCCCGCTCCCCAGGTCCCCCTCTATCTCCAGGTCCCCCTTCTCCTGTCCGGCCCAGCTAGGTTCCCCCTTCTTCTGCCCTGGTCCCCCTCTTTCTCCAGGTCCCCCTTCTCCTGCCCTGCCCCCCAGGTTCCCCTCTTTCTCCAGGTCCCCCTTCTCCTGTCCGTCCCCACTAGGTTCCCCCTTCTCCTGCCCCGCTACCCAGGTCCCCCTCTTTCTCCAGGTCCCCCTTCTCCTGTCCGTCCCCGCTAGGTTTCCCCCTCTCCTGCCCCCTTCTCCTGTCTGGCCCAGCTAGGTTCCCCCTTCTCCTGCCCCCTTCTCCTGTCCGTCCCCACTAGGTTCCCCCTTCTCCTGCCCCGCTACCCAGGTCCCCCTCTTTCTCCAGGTCCCTCTTATCCTGTCCGTCCCCGCTAGGTTTCCCCCTCTCCTGCCCCTTCTCCTGTCTGGCCCAGCTAGGTTCCCCCTTCTCCTGCCCCCTTCTCCTGTCCGGCCCAGCTAGGTTCCCCCTTCTCCTGCCCCGCTCCCCAGGCCCCCCTCTATCTCCAGGTCCCCCTTCTCCTGCCCCGATCCCCAGGTCCCCCTCTTTCTCCAGGTCCCCTTCTCCTGTCCGTTCCCCCTTGTCCTGTCCCGATCCCCAGGTCTCCCTCTTTCTCCAGGCTCCCTTCTCCTGTCCGTCCCCGCTAGGTTTCCCCCTCTCCTGCCCCCTTCTCCTGTCCGGCCCAGCTAGGTTCCCCCTTCTCCTGCCCCGCTCCCCAGGTCCCCCTTCTCCTGCCCCGCATCCCAGGTCCTCCTCTATCTCCAGGTCCCCTTCTCCTGTCCGTCCCCGCTAGGTTCCCCCTTCTCCTGCCCCGCTCCCCAGGTCCCCCTCTATCTCCAGGTCCCCCTTCTCCTGCCCCACTCCCCAGGTCCCCCTCTTTCTCTAGGTCCCCTTCTCCTGTCCGTTCTCCCTTGTCCTGCCCCGATCCCCAGGTCCCCCTCTTTCTCCAGGTCCCCCTTCTCCTGCCCCGCTCCCCAGGTCCCCCTCTTTCTCCAGGTCCCCTTCTCCTGTCCTTACCCCTTGTCCTGTCCCGATCCCCAGGTCTCCCTCTTTCTCCAGGCTCCCTTCTCCTGTCCAGCCCAGCTAGGTTCCCCCTTATCCTGCCCCGCTCCCCAGGTCCCCCTCTATCTCCAGTTCTCCCTTCTCCTGTCCGGCCCAGCTAGGTTCCCCCTTCTCCTGCCCTTGTCCCCCTCTTTCTCTAGGTCCCCCTTCTCCTGCCCCGCTCCCCAGGTCCCCCTCTTTCTCCAGGTCCCCCTTCTCCTGTCCGTCCCCACTAGGTTCCCCCTTCTCCTGCCCCGCTCCCCAGGTCCCCCTCTATCTCCAGGTCCCCCTTCTCCTGCCTCACTCCCCAGGTCCCCCTCTTTCTCCAGGTCCCCTTCTCCTGTCCGTTCCCCCTTGTCCTGTCCCGATCCCCAGGTCTCCCTCTTTCTCCAGGCTCCCTTCTCCTGCCCTCCTCCCCAGGTCCGTTTTCTCCTGCCCTTCTTCCCAGGTCCCCGCTCTCCTGCTTCACTACCCATGTCCCCCCTCTCCTGCCCTTCTTCCTTGGTTCCCCTTTTCTTGCCTCTTTCTCCAGGATTCTCTTCTCCTACCCAATGTTTCAGGTCCCCATTCTCCTGCCCCATTATCCAGGTTCCCTCTCTCCTACCCTGCTCCCCCACTCCTTAGGTCCCCCCCTCTTGCCCCGCTTTCCAGGTTCCCACTCCCCGGTCCCTCTCCTCATGTTCCCCTTCTCCTGCCAAACTCTCCAGTCTCCCCCCGCACGACTCCCTAGGCCCCCCTCTCTTGCCCTGCTTTTCAGGCTTTCTTTCTCCTACCTCAATCCTGAGGTCCACCAGGTAGTCTGTGTGTCCTGTGGAGGGGCAACAATGGTGCTGAATTGTCCTCCCTCCGCGTCTTCTAATTATCATCTCGCTGGTGTTCGTGGCCCCAAAGATGTGGCTGTATGATGTATGAGCAAAAGGGGGGGGTGGGTCTGACCTATGGGGAGGCTGGAGATCACTGTAGTAGTAGTTGGTGCTACTACAATAACAGCTGCGATTTTCTGGGTGCTGTGCCGAGCGGCTGCCCCACTCCACAATGACTACAGGGGGTCACTCAGTTGGCACTGCCGCCATTCACAGAAAGCTTTGTACTTTGTCATTGAATGCTAGGTATTCTCTGATTGGACGAGGTGAAGAGCGTGACATTACCGCCCTGCCTCTACCCAATTAGAGAACGTCTTGTATTCATTAAATATTCTGTAAATGGCGACGTACCAAGCGAGCGACCTCCTATGGTCAATCTTCAGAGAGGAAGCACCTTGGCCCAGGACCTGGAAGATGGTGGCCATTGTTGCGGTGATTTCCGGCTTTCCCGGGGATCCATCAGGTAAGAGATCGTAAGACGTCCATTGTGCCAAGCTGGACCAATGTACCCATCCAATAAAAATCAAAGCTTTACGTTTCACCCATAACTTATATCTCCTCAGATGATCAGCAACACCTACGAGCTGGAGTTCAAACCCAACGTCTTCGATGACCAATACATTGGGTGTATGGACAAACTCAACAATGACGTCATGCCCAGGATCCTGCGGCAGGAGAAGGCCAACCAGCAATTTGACGAAGCTTGGAAGAGGGCGACTAAAGTGTGGAAAAATATGGTGACCAAGGTCAAACTCCCAGACGAATTTGAGGATGAGCATGGGATCGCTCTACTGGTGTTCACCGACCAGTTCCCTGTGGAGAACCCCATATACCAGCAAATGAACGCCAACCTCACCATTGCTGGAGCCTCTCTCAAGGACTACATGGACAACTTTCACTTCAAAGCTCTTCACTTCTACCTGACCAGAGCCCTGCAGATCCTCAAACCGGACTGCAAAAAACTGCATACCACGTTCCGGGGGAGCTGGGACACCTTCAAGGCTTCTCCTCTCTTTAAGTTTGGGAGATTCACCTCCACATCCCTCAACAGCACCAAGGCTCAAACCTTTGGAGTGATGTCCTTCTTCGAGATAACCACCTGCTTTGGTGCCGAGATTGGCGAATTCTCGTTTTATCCCGGGGAAGACGAAGTTCTAATCCCACCTACAGAGAAATTCACCTACGTCAAGAAGAGTAACTCCACCTACGTTCTGGAGAGCACCGGCCAGCTTTGCAGCTACTTCAACTGCGCCATCATGGGAGGTAAGAACTTGGCTTTGAACGTATGATCACCAGATACTCAGGATAAAATCAGAGGACACCCTACTGACCACTCCCTTCTATAACCCCACCTACAATGGCACCCTGACCACTCCCTTCTATAACCCCACCTACAATGGCACCCCCCATCTGTAGCCACACCCACACAAAAATCACTTACCCATCTATAGCCACAGCCACAAAAATCACTCCCCCATCTGTAGCCACACCCACAAAACAACTCCCCCATCTGTAGTCACACCCACAAAAATAACTCCCCCATTTGTAGCTGTATTCATGAAATCACTTACCCATCTATAGCCACACCCACCACAAATGACTCCCCTATCTGTAGCTACAGCCACAAAAATCACTCACCCATCTGTAGCCACACCCATATACCACTCACCCCATGTGTAGCCACACCCACAAATTAATAACTCCCCTATCTGTAGCCACACCCACATACTACCCCCCATCTGTAGCCACACCCACAAAAAAAATCACGCACCCATCTGTAGCCACACCCACATACAACTCCCCCATCTGTAGCCACACCCACACAACAATCACTCACTTATCGCTTGCCAAACACACAAATGTCTCATTCATCTGTAGCCACACCCACATACCACCCCCACGCCTGTTGCCACACCCACACAAATCACTTACCCATCTGTAGCCACACCCACAATAAAATCACACTGCCATCTGTAGCCACACCCACAATAAAATCACACCCCCATCTGTAGCCACACCCACAATAAAATCACACCCAATCTGTAGCCACACCCACAACAAAATCACCCCCCATCTGTAGCCACACCCACAATAAAATCACACCCCATCTGTAGCCACACCCACAATAAAATCACCCCCCATCTGTAGCCACACCCACAATAAAATCACACCCCATCTGTAGCCACACCCACAATAAAATCACACCCAATCTGTAGCCATACCCACAATAAAATTACCCCCCATCTGTAGCCACACCCACAATAAAATCACACCCAATCTGTAGCCACACCCACAACAAAATCACCCCCCATCTGTAGCCACACCCACAATAAAATCACCCCCCATCTGTAGCCACACCCACAATAAAATCACACCCCATCTGTAGCCACACCCACAATAAAATCACCCCCCATCTGTAGCCACACCCACAATAAAATCACACCCCATCTGTAGCCACACCCACAATAAATCATCCCCCATCTGTAGCCACACCCACAATAAAATCACCCCCCATCTGTAGCCACACCCACAATAAAATCACACCCCATCTGTAGCCACACCCACAATAAATCATCCCCCATCTGTAGCCACACCCACAACAAAATCACCCCCCATCTGTAGCCACGCCCACAATAAAATCACACCCAATCTGTAGCCACACCCACAATAAAATCACACCCCATCTGTAGCCACACCCACAATAAATCATCCCCCATCTGTAGCCACACCCACAACAAAATCACCCCCCATCTGTAGCCACGCCCACAATAAAATCACCCCCATCTGGTGACCTTCATGCCCAAGAGGGTTAAGGCGGTGCTGGAAAATAATGGCACTTTTGGCCCAATTTGGAGATTTTCACTTAGGGGTGTACTGACTTTTGTCAGATACTGTATATAGATATTATACGGTATATCACACCCCGGGGCTACGCCCACACATTGCCGGGTGAGCTGTGAAAGACAGATTGGTAGACAGAGGGTCCAACTCCTTTTGATGTGATCTGACAGCCAATCACAGTGGTCACATGATCAGCCGATCCTTTCTGCCCCACCCCCGGCGTTCAGAACTTTTTAAAGGGGCAATGAAGTGGGAGGGAAAGGGTACGAATGTTTATTGGGGCGACCACATCGCAGCGTTTCGGGGGCCCAGGACGCCCCTTCATCAGGCAGGCGATATATAATGCGATTTGCAAGAAGATTTAACGTGACATCACAGGGTAAGAGCCCAACCCCCTGACCTCTGACATCATATGACATCATAAACCCCCCCCCCAAAAGTCATGCAACCAATAGCAGAATGAAGGTCCCTCCTATCAGCATATCCCAGAATTAGGGTTACCACTCGGGGTGAGGAATCCTGGATCCTGCCTCCCCCCGATTCGTCAAATGCCAGTCATGGAGGCGGATGATGTCACTGCAGTGCTGGTCTCCTTGTTGCCAGGACAACGGACAGCCTACCAATGGGGTCCATAGGCGTGGCAAGCACATGTGACCACCCACACTATGACATTAAGGATGGCCACCACCATGGAAACCAGTGATATCGCAGAGCCAAGAAACCAGAGTACCACGTGGGCCACCCCCTGTCAGGGTGTCATAGGACCCGGGTACTCTGGTCTGAGGGTATCTGTGTTGGGTTTCCATGGCCACCTGGTGTCCACAGTTGTCATGGTGTGGGTGGTTGCAGCGGTGACACCAGGACTGCAGTGAGATTGGCCACCACCATGATGGGATCATTGGTCGGTATCCAGCTGGTGGGTACTACAACCCCCAGGATGGTGTGTGATGGGAATATTATAGAACATGGGTGCGCAAACCTCAGGCCCTCCAGCTGTTGCTGAACTACAAGTCCCATCATGCCTCATGGGACTCTTGTAGTTCCGCAATAGCTGGAGGGCCGCAGGTTGAACACCCGTTTTTATAGATGGTCTGCAGAGAGAAGGAAGGGACACTGAGCACCCCAAAAGATCTCTTCTCCCACTTCCACAACTGATCCACAAGGGGCGGGGTAATCATGGATGAAAACCCTTCCCCCACAATGGCTGTCCAGATGCTGCTCCCCAGGGTGACAACGCTGCAGTGAATTCATTACAGCCAAAAAAAGCGTTGTCACCCCCACAGGAGGAAGTACCATGGATGGTCAGGATCACCAGCTGTCCATTGTTAGGACAGACATAACGCCAACAATGACATGAACATGGGAAATCTTCTCTGAGATCTGATTGGTCGGGGAGACAGTGGCTTCTCCTAAACACCTTTCCCTTCTCTGACTGACCAATAACGGTCCAACCTACTGAACCCCCGACATAGGAGTCCCTGGGAGGTCCCCAATAGTTCTGGGTGATGTACGATGTTCTAGAAGGTGGGAGATCCCATACTTTGTACTTTTTATTGTATTATTATTATTATCCCTATTATTATCCTTATTATTATTATTATTATTATTATCCTTATTATTATTATTATTATTATTATTATTATTATCCTTATTATTATTATTATTATTATTAGAGATTTCTGTAATGTCAGTACTTTATAGAAAATCAATAAAGATAGGAGATCTGATTGGACGGAACATTTTCCTGGTTTCCTTGTTCCAGGCTGAGTCAGCCGATATTTAGTGGTTTAGTGAAAGCTGAAAGTAAATAAAGGCATCCGTCCTCTGTGAGGGTGAGATGATGACGGGTGTAGTGGGGTATCTGTGATCTGATGAGGGTTATAATCCCGGTACTACATGTCCACACAATGAGGATTCCTATCTGTCTTCACAGGGGAGAAGCAGACGGAAGCGATCTGTCACTCAGGTAAGGAGACAACGCTCATCCCTCCTATAGGACATAGATCCAACCAATGGCTGGAGACCTCCGACAATGACATCACACTACATTACATGACATCACAATGACATCACACTACATCACATGACATAACAATGACATCACACCACACTACATGACATCACACCACACTACATGACATCACATGACACTACATGACATCACACCACACTACATGACATCACATGACACTACATGACATCACACCACACTACATGACATCACACCACACCACACTACATGACATCACACCACACTACATGACATCACACCACACTACATGACATCACACCACACTACATGACATCACATGACATCACACCACACTACATGACATCACACCACACTACATGACATCACATGACATCACACCACACTACATGACATCACACCACACTACATGACATCACACCACACTACATGACATCACATGACACTACATGACATCACACCACACTACATGACATAACAATGACATCACACCACACTACATGACATCACACCTCACTACATGACATCACATCACACTACATGACATCACATGACACTACATGACATCACACCTCACTACATGACATCACACCACACTACATGACATCACACCACACTACATGACATCACACCACACTACATGACATCACACCACACTACATGACATCACATCACACTACATGACATCACATGACACTACATGACATCACACCTCACTACATGACATAACAATGACATCACACCACACTACATGACATCACACCTCACTACATGACATCACATCACACTACATGACATCACACCTCACTACATGACATCACATCACACTACATGACATCACATCACACTACATGACATCACACCTCACTACATGACATCACACCACACTACATGACATCACACCACACTACATGACATCACACCACACTACATGACATCACACCACACTACATGACATCACATCACACTACATGACATCACATGACACTACATGACATCACACCTCACTACATGACATAACAATGACATCACACCACACTACATGACATCACACCTCACTACATGACATCACATCACACTACATGACATCACACCTCACTACATGACATCACATCACACTACATGACATCACATCACACTACATGACATCACACCTCACTACATGACATCACATCACACTACATGACATCACACCACACTACATGACATCACATGACATCACACCTCACTACATGACATCACATCACACTACATGACATCACATCACACTACATGACATCACACCATACTACATGACATCACATGACATCACACCACACTACATGACATCACACCACACTACATGACATCACATCACACTACATGACATCACACCACACTACATGACATCACACCACACTACATGACATCACATGACATCACATCACACTACATGACATCACATCACACTACATGACATCACACCTCACTACATGACATCACATCACACTACATGACATCACACCTCACTACATGACATCACATCACACTACATGACATCACATCACACTACATGACATCACACCTCACTACATGACATCACATCACACTACATGACATCACACCTCACTACATGACATCACATCACACTACATGACATCACACCACACTACATGACATCACATCACACTACATGACATCACATCACACTACATGACATCACATGACACTACATGACATCACACCACACTACATGACATCACATGACACTACATGACATCACACCACACTACATGACATCACATGACACTACATGACATCACACCACACTACATGACATCACACCACACTACATGACATCACACCTCACTACATGACATCACATCACACTACATGACATCACACTACACTACATGACATCACACCACACTACATGACATCACACTACACTACATGACATCACATCACACCACACTACATGACATCACACCACACTACATGACATCACATCACACTACATGACATCACATGACATCACACCACACTACATGACATCACATGACATCACACCACACTACATGACATCACATGACATCACATCACACTACATGACATCACACCACACTACATGACATCACATCACACCACACTACATGACATCACACCACACTACATGACATCACATCACACTACATGACATCACATGACATCACACCACACTACATGACATCACATGACATCACATCACACTACATGACATCACACCACACTACATGACATCACACCACACTACATGACATCACACCACACTACATGACATCACATGACACTACATGACATCACACCACACTACATGACATCACACCACACTACATGACATCACATCACACCACACTACATGACATCACATGACATCACACCACACTACATGACATCACATGACATCACACCACACTACATGACATCACACCACACTACATGACATCACACCACACTACATGACATCACACCACACTACATGACATCACATGACATCACATCACACTACATGACATCACATCACACTACATGACATCACATCACACTACATGACATCACACCTCACTACATGACATCACACCACACTACATGACATCACACCACACTACATGACATCACACCACACTACATGACATCACATCACACTACATGACATCACACCACACTACATGACATCACATGACACTACATGACATCACACCACACTACATGACATCACATGACACTACATGACATCACACCACACTACATGACATCACATGACACTACATGACATCACACCACACTACATGACATCACACCACACTACATGACATCACATGACACTACATGACATCACATGACACTACATGACATCACATGACATCACACCACACTACATGACATCACATGACATCACATCACACTACATGACATCACACCACACTACATGACATCACATGACATCACACCACACTACATGACATCACACCACACTACATGACATCACATCACACTACATGACATCACATGACATCACACCACACTACATGACATCACATGACACTACATGACATCACACCACACTACATGACATCACACCACACTACATGACATCACACCACACTACATGACATCACACCACACTACATGACATCACACCACACTACATGACATCACATCACACTACATGACATCACATGACACTACATGACATCACAATGACATCACACCACACTACATGACATCACACCACACTACATGACATCACACCACACTACATGACATCACATCACACTACATGACATCACATCACACTACATGACATCACACCACACTACATGACATCACACCACACTACATGACATCACAATGACATCACACCACACTACATGACATCACACCACACTACATGACATCACACCACACTACATGACATCACACCACACTACATGACATCACACCATACTACATGACATCACACCACACTACATGACATCACATCACACTACATGACATCACATGACACTACATGACATCACAATGACATCACACCACACTACATGACATCACACCACACTACATGACATCACACCACACTACATGACATCACACCACACTACATGACATCACACCACACTACATGACATAACAATGACATCACACCACACTACATGACATCACATCACACTACATGACATCACATGACATCACACCACACTACATGACATCACATGACACTACATGACATCACACCACACTACATGACATCACACCACACTACATGACATCACACCTCACTACATGACATCACACCACACTACATGACATCACACCACACTACATGACATCACATCACACTACATGACATCACACCACACTACATGACATCACATGACACTACATGACATCACAATGACATCACACCACACTACATGACATCACACCACACTACATGACATCACACCACACTACATGACATCACACCACACTACATGACATCACATGACATCACACCACACTACATGACATCACACCACACTACATGACATCACACCACACTACATGACATCACATCACACTACATGACATCACACCACACTACATGACATCACATGACACTACATGACATCACACCACACTACATGACATCACATCACACTACATGACATCACACCACACTACATGACATCACACCACACTACATGACATCACATCACACTACATGACATCACATCACACTACATGACATCACACCACACTACATGACATCACACCACACTACATGACATCACAATGACATCACACCACACTACATGACATCACACCACACTACATGACATCACACCACACTACATGACATCACACCACACTACATGACATCACACCATACTACATGACATCACATCACACTACATGACATCACATCACACTACATGACATCACACCACACTACATGACATCACATCACACTACATGACATCACACCACACTACATGACATAACAATGACATCACACCACACTACATGACATCACACCACACTACATGACATCACACCACACTACATGACATCACATGACACTACATGACATCACACCACACTACATGACATCACACCACACTACATGACATCACACCACACTACATGACATCACACCACACTACATGACATCACATCACACTACATGACATCACATCACACTACATGACATCACAATGACATCACACCACACTACATGACATCACACCACACTACATGACATCATACCACACTACATGACATAACAATGACATCACACCACACTACATGACATCACACCACACTACATGACATCACACCACACTACATGACATCACATGACACTACATGACATCACAATGACATCACACCACACTACATGACATCACATCACACTACATGACATCACATCACACTACATGACATCACATGACACTACATGACATCACATGACATCACACCACACTACATGGCATCACAATGACATCACACCACACTACATGACATCACATCACACTACATGACATCACACCACACTACATGACATCACATGACACTACATGACATCACATGACATCACACCACACTACATGACATCACATCACACTACATGACATCACACCACACTACATGACATCACACTACATGACATCACATCACACTACATGACATCACACTACATGACATCACATGACACTACATGACATCACATGACATCACACCACACTACATGACATCACATCACACTACATGACATCACATGACACTACATGACATCACATGACATCACACCACACTACATGACATCACACCACACTACATGACATCACATGACATCACACCACACTACATGACATCACATGACACTACATGACATCACACCACACTACATGACATCACATCACACTACATGACATCACATCACACTACATGACATCACACCACACTACATGACATCACACCACACTACATGACATCACATCACACTACATGACATCACATGACACTACATGACATCACATGACACTACATGACATCACATGACATCACACCACACTACATGACATCACAATGACATCACACCACACTACATGACATCACACCACACTACATGACATCACAATGACATCACACCATACTACATGACATCACATCACACTACATGACATCACACCACACTACATGACATCACATGACACTACATGACATCACATGACATCACACCACACTACATGACATCACATCACACTACATGACATCACACCACACTACATGACATCACACTACATGACATCACACCACACTACATGACATCACACTACATGACATCACATCACACTACATGACATCACATGACACTACATGACATCACATGACACTACATGACATCACATGACATCACACCACACTACATGACATCACAATGACATCACACCACACTACATGACATCACATCACACTACATGACATCACATGACACTACATGACATCACATGACACTACATGACATCACATGACATCACACCACACTACATGACATCACATCACACTACATGACATCACACCACACTACATGACATCACAATGACATCACACCACACTACATGACATCACATCACACTACATGACATCACATGACACTACATGACATCACATGACATCACACCACACTACATGACATCACACCACACTACATGACATCACATGACATCACACCACACTACATGACATCACATGACACTACATGACATCACACCACACTACATGACATCACATCACACTACATGACATCACACCACACTACATGACATCACATGACATCACACCACACTACATGACATCACATGACACTACATGACATCACAATGACATCACACCACACTACATGACATCACACCACACTACATGACATCATACCACACTACATGACATAACAATGACATCACACCACACTACATGACATCACATGACACTACATGACATCACAATGACATCACACCACACTACATGACATCACACCACACTACATGACATCACATCACACTACATGACATCACACCACACTACATGACATAACAATGACATCACACCACACTACATGACATCACACCACACTACATGACATCACACCACACTACATGACATCACATGACACTACATGACATCACATGACACTACATGACATCACATGACACTACATGACATCACATGACATCACACCACACTACATGACATCACAATGACATCACACCACACTACATGACATCACATCACACTACATGACATCACACCACACTACATGACATCACATGACACTACATGACATCACATGACACTACATGACATCACATGACATCACACCACACTACATGACATCACAATGACATCACACCACACTACATGACATCACATGACACTACATGACATCACATGACATCACACCACACTACATGACATCACACCACACTACATGACATCACATCACACTACATGACATCACATGACATCACACCACACTACATGACATCACATGACATCACACCACACTACATGACACCACATGACACTACATGACATCACATCACACCACACTACATGACATCACATGACATCACACCACACTACATGACATCACACCACACTACATGACATCACATGACATCACACCACACTACATGACATCACATCACACTACATGACATCACATCACACTACATGACATCACACCACACTACATGACATCACACCACACTACATGACATCACATCACACTACATGACATCACATCACACTACATGACATCACACCACACTACATGACATCACATCACACTACATGACATCACACCACACTACATGACATCACACCACACTACATGACATCACACCACACTACATGACATCACACCACACTACATGACATCACATCACACTACATGACATCACACCACACTACATGACATCACATCACACTACATGACATCACATCACACTACATGACATCACATCACACTACATGACATCACATCACACTACATGACATCACACCACACTACATGACATCACACCACACTACATGACATCACACCACACTACATGACATCACATGACATCACACCACACTACATGACATCACACCACACTACATGACATCACATCACACTACATGACATCACATCACACTACATGACATCACACCACACTACATGACATCACATGACACTACATGACATCACACCACACTACATGACATCACATCACACTACATGACATCACACCACACTACATGACATCACACCACACTACATGACATCACATGACATCACATCACACTACATGACATCACACCACACTACATGACATCACACCACACTACATGACATCACACCACACTACATGACATCACATGACATCACATCACACTACATGACATCACACCACACTACATGACATCACACCACACTACATGACATCACATCACACTACATGACATCACATCACACTACATGACATCACATGACATCACATCACACTACATGACATCACATCACACTACATGACATCACATCACACTAAATGACATCACATGACATCACACCACACTACATGACATCACATGACATCACATCACACTACATGACATCACACCACACTACATGACATCACACCACACTACATGACATCACATCACACTACATGACATCACATGACATCACACCACACTACATGACATCACATGACATCACACCACACTACATGACATCACACCACACTACATGACATCACATCACACTACATGACATCACATGACATCACACCACACTACATGACATCACACCACACTACATGACATCACATCACACTACATGACATCACATCACACTACATGACATCACATGACACTACATGACATCACACCACACTACATGACATCACACCACACCACACTACATGACATCACATGACATCACACCACACTACATGACATCACACCACACTACATGACATCACACCACACTACATGACATAACAATGACATCACACCACACTACATGACATCACATCACACTACATGACATCACACCACACTACATGACATCACACCACACTACATGACATCACATGACACTACATGACATCACAATGACATCACACCACACTACATGACATCACACCACACTACATGACATCATACCACACTACATGACATCACATGACACTACATGACATCACATGACATCACATCACACCACACTACATGACATCACATGACACTACATGACATCACATGACACTACATGACATCACATGACACTACATGACATCACATGACATCACACCACACTACATGACATCACACCACACTACATGACATCACATGACACTACATGACATCACATGACATCACACCACACTACATGACATCACATGACATCACATCACACTACATGACATCACACCACACTACATGACATCACATCACACTACATGACATCACATGACATCACACCACACTACATGACATCACATGACACTACATGACATCACATGACACTACATGACATCACATGACATCACACCACACTACATGACATCACATGACATCACACCACACTACATGACATCACATGACACTACATGACATCACACCACACTACATGACATCACATGACATCACACCACACTACATGACATCACATGACACTACATGACATCACATGACACTACATGACATCACAATGACATCACACCACACTACATGACATCACACCACACTACATGACATCACATGACATCACACCACACTACATGACATCACAATGACATCACACCACACTACATGACATCACACCACACTACATGACATCACATCACACTACATGACATCACATGACACTACATGACATCACATGACATCATACCACACTACATGACATCACACCACACTACATGACATCACATGACATCACACCACACTACATGACATCACATGACACTACATGACATCACACCACACTACATGACATCACATCACACTACATGACATCACATGACACTACATGACATCACATGACATCATACCACACTACATGACATCACACCACACTACATGACATCACATGACATCACACCACACTACATGACATCACACCACACTACATGACATCACATCACACTACATGACATCACATGACACTACATGACATCACATGACACTACATGACATCACATGACATCATACCACACTACATGACATCACACCACACTACATGACATCACATGACATCACACCACACTACATGACATCACACCACACTACATGACATCACATCACACTACATGACATCACATCACACTACATGACATCACATGACACTACATGACATCACATGACATCATACCACACTACATGACATCACACCACACTACATGACATCACATGACATCACACCACACTACATGACATCACACCACACTACATGACATCACATCACACTAAATGACATCACATGACATCACACCACACTACATGACATCACACTACATGACATCACACCACACTACATGACATCACACCACACTACATGACATCACATGACATCACACCACACTACATGACATCACATGATATCACACCACACTACATGACATCACACCACACTACATGACATCACACCACACTACATGACATCACATCCACACCACACTACATGACATCACATGACATCACACCACACTACATCACATGACACTACATGACATCACATCACACTACATGACATCACACCACACTACATGACATCACATGACATCACACCACACTACATGACATCACATGACATCACACCACACCACATGACATCACATGACATCACACCACACTACATGACATCACATCACACTACATGACATCACATGACATCACATGACATCACACCACACTACATGACATCACATGACATCACATGACATCACACCACACTACATGACATCACACTACATGACATCACATGACACTACATGACATCACACCACACTACATGACATCACATGACATCACACCACACTACATGACATCACATGACATCACACCACACCACATGACATCACATGACATCACACCACACTACATGACATCACATCACACTACATGACATCACATGACATCACATGACATCACACCACACTACATGACATCACATGACATCACATGACATCACACCACACTACATCACATCACACTACATGACATCACATGACACTACATGACATCACACCACACTACATGACATCACATGACATCACACCACACTACATGACATCACATGACACTACATGACATCACATGACATCACACCACACTACATGACATCACACCACACTACATGACATCACATCACACTACATGACATCACACCACACTACATGACACTACATGACATCACATCACACTACATGACATCACACCACACTACATGACACTACATGACATCACATCACACTACATGACATCACACCACACTACATGACATCACATCACACTACATGACATCACACCACACTACATGACATCACATGACATCACACCACACTACATGACATCACAGCACACTACATGACATCACACCACACTACATGACATCACACCACACTACATGACATCACACCACACTACATGACATCACATGACATCACATGACATCACACCACACTACATGACATCACATCACACTACATGACATCACATGACACTACATGACATCACATGACATCACATCACACTACATGACATCACACCACACTACATGACATCACACCACACTACATGACATCACATGACATCACACCACACTACATGACATCACACCACACTACATGACATCACACCACACTACATGACATCACATGACATCACACCACACTACATGACATCACATGACACTACATGACATCACATCACACTACATGACATCACATGACATCACACCACACTACATGACATCACACCACACTACATGACATCACACCACACTACATGACATCACACCACACTACATGACATCACATCACACTACATGACATCACATACCCACACTACATGACATCACATCACACTACATGACATCACATGACATCACACCACACTACATGACATCACACCACACTACATGACATCACACCACACTACATGACATCACATCACACTACATGACATCACATCACACTACATGACATCACATGACATCACACCACACTACATGACATCACACCACACTACATGACATCACACCACACTACATGACATCACATCACACTACATGACATCACATCACACTACATGACATCACATCACACTACATGACATCACATCACACTACATGACATCACACCACACTACATGACATCACATCACACTACATGACATCACACCACACTACATGACATCACATCACACTACATGACATCACATCACACTACATGACATCACATGACATCACATCACACTACATGACATCACATCACACTACATGACATCACATGACACTACATGACATCACATGACATCACATCACACTACATGACATCACATCACACTACATGACATCACATGACATCACATCACACTACATGACATCACATCACACTACATGACATCACACCACACTACATGACATCACATGACACTACATGACATCACACCACACTACATGACATCACACCACACTACATGACATCACATCACACTACATGACATCACATGACACTACATGACTCATCACACATACATGACATCACATCACACTACATGACATCACATCACACTACATGACATCACATGACATCACATCACACTACATGACATCACATCACACTACATGACATCACACCACACTACATGACATCACATCACACCACACTACATGACATCACACCACACTACATGACATCACATGACATCACACCACACTACATGACATCACACCACACTACATGACATCACATCACACTACATGACATCACATCACACTACATGACATCACATCACACTACATGACATCACATGACACTACATGACACTACATGACATCACATCACACTACATGACATCACATCACACTACATGACATCACATGACATCACATCACACTACATGACATCACATCACACTACATGACATCACACCACACTACATGACATCACATCACACCACACTACATGACATCACACCACACTACATGACATCACATGACATCACTACATGACATCACACCACACTACATGACATCACATCACACTACATGACATCACACCTACAACACTACATGACATCACATCACACTACATGACATCACACCACACTACATGACATCACACCACACTACATGACATCACATGACATCACACCACACTACATGACATCACACCACACTACATGACATCACATGAATCACACATACATGACATCACACCACACTACATGACATCACACCACACTACATGACATCACACACCCAGCATGACATCACACCACACTACATGACATCACATGACATCAACCACACTAAACATGACATCACATCCACACTACATGACATCACACCACACTACATGACATCACACCACACTACATGACATCACATCACACTACATGACATCACACCACACTACATGACATCACATACACAACAGACATCACACCACACTACATGACATCACATCACACTACATGACATCACATCCACCACACTACATGACATCATACACACACCACACACATGACATCACACCACACTACATGACATCACATCACACTACATGACATCACATCACACTACATGACATCACATGACATCACATCACACTACATGACATCACACACACTACATGACATCATACACTACATTGACATCACATCACACTACATGACATCACACCACACTACATGACATCACACCACACCACTACATGACATCACATCACACTACATGACATCACACCACACTACATGACATCACATGACACTACATGACATCACACCCACACTACATGACATCACACCACACTACATGACATCACATGACACTACATGACATCACACCACACTACATGACATCACACCACACTACATGACATGAGACACACACCACACTACATGACATCACACCACACTACATGACATCACATGACATCACACCACACTACATGACATCACATCACACACATGACATCACATCACACTACATGACATCACATGACATCACATCACACTACATGACATCACACCACAC
>JBBDGP010005057.1:0-24905 GCA_037952835.1 Lithobates septentrionalis | reverse complement strand
CCTCTCCCCCTATGGTGCCGCACTCACCGGAGACCTCTCCCCCTATTGTACCGCACTCACTGGAGACCTCTCCCCCTATGGTACCGCACTCACCGGAGACCTCTCCCCCTATGGTACCGCACTCACCGGAGACCTCTCCCCCTATGGTGCCGCACTCACCGGAGACCTCTCCCCCTACGGTACCGCACTCACTGGAGACCTGTCCCCCTATTGTACTGCACTCACTGGAGACCTGTCCCCCTATGGTACCGCACTCACCGGAGACCTCTCCCCCTATTGTACCGCACTCACCGGATACCTCTCCCCCTATGGTACCGCACTCACCGGAGACCTCTCCCCCTATGGTACACTCACCGGAGACCTCTCTTCCTATGGTACCGCACTCACCAGAGACCTGTCCCCCATGGTACCGCACTCACCAGAGACCTCTCCTCCTATGGTACCGCACTCACCGGAGACCCCTCCAACTATGGTACCGCACTCACCGGAGACCCTCCCCTATGATACCGCACTCACCGGAGACCCCTCCCCCTATGGTACCGCACTCACCGGAGACTTCTCCCCTATGATACCTCACTCACCGGAGACCCCTCCCCCTATAGTACCACACTCACCGGAGACCCCTCCCCCTATGGTCCCACACTCACCGGAGACCCCTCCCCCTATGGTCCCACACTCACCGGAGACCCCTCCCCCTATGGTACAGCACTCACCGGAGACCCCTCCCCCTATGGTACAGCACTCACCGGAGACCTCCCCCCCTATGGTACCGCACTCACCGGAGACCTCTCCCCCTATAATACCGCACTCACGGGAGACCCCTCCCCCTATAGTACCGCACTCACCGGAGACCCCTCCCCCTATAGTACCACACTCACCGGAGACCCTCTCCCCCTATGGTACCGCACTCACCGGAGACCCCTCCCCCTATAGTACCACACTCACCGGAGACCTCTCCCCCTATGGTACCGCACTCACTGGAGACCCCTCCCCCTATAGTACCACACTCACCGGAGACCCCTCCCCCTATAGTACCACACTCACCGGAGACCCCTCCCCCTATGGTCCCACACGCACCGGAGACCCCTCCCCCTATGGTCCCACACTCACCGGAGACCCCTCCCCCTATGGTCCCACACTCACCGGAGACCCCTCCCCCTATGGTCCCACACTCACCGGAGACCCCTCCCCCTATGGTACAGCACTCACCGGAGACCCCTCCTCCTATAATACCACACTCACCGGAGACCTCTTCCCCTATGGTACCGCACTCACCAGAGACCTCTCCCCCTATGGTACCGCACTCACCGGAGACCTCTCCTCCTATAATACCACACTCACCGGAGACCTCTTCCCCTATGGTACCGCACTCACCGGAGACCTCTCCCCCTATTGTGCCGCACTCACCGGAGACCTCTCCCCCTATTGTACCGCACTCACTGGAGACCTCTCCCCCTATAGTACCGCACTCACCGGACACCTCTCCCCCTATGGTACCGCACTCACCGGAGACCTCTCCCCCTATGGTGCCGCACTCACCGGAGACCTCTCCCCCTACGGTACCGCACTCACTGGAGACCTGTCCCCCTATTGTACTGCACTCACTGGAGACCTGTCCCCCTATGGTACCGCACTCACCGGAGACCTCTCCCCCTATTGTACCGCACTCACCGGATACCTCTCCCCCTATGGTACCGCACTCACCGGAGACCTCTCCCCTATGGTACACTCACCGGAGACCTCTCTTCCTATGGTACCGCACTCACCAGAGACCTGTCCCCTATGGTACCGCACTCACCAGAGACCTCTCCCCCTATGGTACCGCACTCACCGGAGACCTCTCCTCCTATAATACCACACTCACCGGAGACCTCTTCCCCTATGGTACCGCACTCACCGGAGACCTCTCCCCCTATGGTCCCACACTCACCGGAGACCCCTCCCCCTATGGTACCACACTCACCGGAGACCCCCCCCTATGGTCCCACACTCACCAGAGACCCCTCCCCCTATGGTCCCACACTCACCGGAGACCCCTCCCCTATGGTACAGCACTCACCGGAGACCTCTCATATTGTACTGCACTCATCACTGATCCCCCATCATCATTGTAGTCGAAATCCCCTGCAGCAGAGAGTGTCACACTAATATATATATATATATATATATATACAGTGCCTTGAAAAAGTATTCATACCCCTTGAAATTGCACACATTTTGTTACAACCAAAAACTTATTTTATTGGGATTTTATGTGATAAACCAACACAAAGTGTCACATAATTGTGAAGTGGAAGGAAAATGATAAATGATACAAATAAATATGTGAAAAGTGTGGGGGAGGGGCATTTGTATGGCGCCCCCCGGAGTCAATACTTTGTAGAACCCCCTTTCTCTACAAGTCTTTTTGGGATGTCTCTACCAGCTTTGCACATCTAGAGAGGGACATTTCTGCCCATTCTTCTTTGTAAAATATCTCAAGTTCTGTCAGATTGGATGGAGAGCGTCTGTGAACAGCAATTTTCAAGTCTTGCCACAGATTCTCAATGGGATTTAGGTCTGGACTGTGACTGGGCCATTCTAACACATGAATATGCTTTGATCTAAACCATTCCATTGTAGCTCTGGCTGGATGTTTCGGGTCGTTGTCCTGCTGGAAGGTGAACCTCCGCCCCAGTCTCAAGTCTTTTGTAGACTCTAACAGGTTTTCTTCTAAGATTGTCCTGTATTTGTCTCCATCCATCTTCCCATCAACTCTGACCAGCTTCCCTGTCCCTGCTGAAGAAAACCATCCCCACCACATGATGCTGCCACCACCATGTAAACATGGAGATGCTGGTAATCGTCTCTCCTCACCTCACACTGACAGAGCCGATCAGCGGCATCTCCTCACAGGGGGACAGCTAGAGAAGTAATCAGGGCACCGATCACAGGATATAAATAAAGTGCCTCAAATAAATAAAATGCCTTGCCCACCAATGCCAGTGATCAGAGCCCACCAGTGGCAGCAATCAGTGCCCATTAGCCATGCCAGTCAGTGCTGGCAATTTGTGCCGCCTATCAGTGCTGCCCATCAGTGCCACCCATCAATGCCCATCAGTGCGTATCTGTACCACCTATCCATGCCCACCAGTGCCGCCTCTCAGTGCCCGCCATTGCCACCTATCAGAGCCCACCAGTGCCGTCTATTAGTGCCCATCAGTGCCACCTAACAGTGCCCATCAGTGCCCGCCCTTGCCACCTATCAGAGCCCATCAGTGCCGCCTATCAGTGCTCATCAATGCCACATATCAGTGTCACCTATCAGTGCCCATAAGTGTGGAATATTAGTGCCTCCTCATCAGTGCCGCCTCATCAGTGAAGGCAAAAATGACTTAGTTACAAAATTTAATGACAGAAAAAAAGTAAAAAAAAAATATTTAAAAAAAAAAATGTTGGTCTGCTTTTTTTTTGTAAAAAATAAAAAAAACAGCAGTGATTACATACCAGCAAAAGAAAGCTCTATTTGTGTGAAGAAAATGATAAAAAAATTTGTTTGGGTACAGTGTTGTATGACCGCGTAATTATCATTCAAAGTGCGACAGCGTTGAAAGCTGAAAATTGGCCTGGGCAGGAAGGGGGTGTTCGTGCCTGGTGGGCAAGTGGTTAATGTCTAAACCGCTGGCAACAAAAGTCAGTACACCCCTAAGTGAAAATGTCCAAATTGGGCCCAATTAGCCATTTTCCCTCCCCGGTGTCATGTGACTCGTTAGTGTTACAAGGTCTCAGGTGTGAATGGGAGCAGGTGTGTTACATTTGGTGTTATCGCTCTCACTCTCTCATACTGGTCACTGGAAGTACAACATGGCACCTCATGGCAAAGAACTATCTGAGGATCTGAAAAAAAGGAATAGTTGCTCTACATAAAGATGGCCTAGGCTATAAGAAGATTGCCAAGACCCTGAAACTGAGCTGCAGCACGGTGGCCAAGACCATACAGCGGTATAACAGGACAGGTTCCCACTCAGAACAGGCCTCGCCATGGTCCACCAAAGAAGTTGAGGTCACGTGATCAGCGTCATATCCAGAGGTTGTCTTTGGGAAATAGATGTATGAGTGCTGCCAGCATTGCTGCAGAGGTTGTAGGGGTGGGGGTCAGCCTGTCAGTGCTCAGACCATACGCCGCACACTACATCAAATTGGTCTGCATGGCTGTCATCCCAGAAGGAAGCCTCTTCTAAAGATGATGCACAAGAAAGTCCACAAACAGTTTTCTGAAGACAAGCAGACTAAGGAGATGGATTACTGGAACCACGTCCTGTGGTCTGATGAGACCAAGATAAACGTATTTGGTTCAGATGGTGAGAAGCGTGTGTGGGGGCAACCAGGTGAGGAGGACAAAGACAAGTGTGTCTTGTCTACAGTCAAGCATGGTGATGGGAGTGTCATGGTCTGGGGCTGCATGAGTGCTGCCGGCACTGGGGGGCTACAGATCATTGAGGGGACCATGAATGCCAACATGTACTGTGACCTACTGAAGCAGAGCATGATCCCCTCCCTTCAGAGACTGGACCGCAGGGCAGTATTCCAACATGATAACCACCCCAAACACACCTCCAAGACCACCACTGCCTTGCTAAAGAAGCTGAGGGTAAAGGTGATGGACTGGCCAAGCATGTCTCCAGACCTAAACCCTATTGATCATCTGTGGGACATCCTCAAACGGAAGGTGGAGGAGCGCAAGGTCTCTAACATCCACCAGCTCTGTGATGTCATCATGGGGGAGGGGAAGAGGACCTCCAGTGACAACCTGTGAAGCTCTGGTGACCTCCATGCCCAGAGGGTTAAGGCAGTGCTGGAAAATAATGGTGGCCACACAAAATATTGACACTTTGGGCCAATTTGGAGATTTTCACTTAGGGGTGTACTGACTTTTGTTGCCAGCGGTTTAGACATTAATGGCTGTGTGTTGAGTTATTTTGAGGGGACAGTAAATTTACACTGTTATACAAGCTGTACACTCACTACTTTATATTGTAGACAAGTGTCATTTCTTCAGTGTTGTCACATGAAAAGATACAAGAAAAGATTTACACAAATGTCATTGAGGGGTGTACTTACTTATGTGAGATACTGTGTATACGTGATCCGACGCACAGCTGCTGCCATGTAGCCGTAAAACTGGTAACTGGTCAAGTTTAAGGTATATTACAAAAAAAACATACAGTGGGACAAAAAAGTATTTAGTCACCACCAATTGTACAAGTTCTCCACTTAGAAAGATGAGAGAGGCCTGTAATTGTCATCATAGGTACCTCAACTATGAGAGACAAAATGTGGAAACAAATCCAATCACATTGTCTGATTTTTAAAAGAATTTATTTGGTGGAAAATAAGTATTTGGTGAATATGAAAAGTTCATCTCAATACTTTGTTATATCTCCTTTGTTGGCAATGACAGAGGTCAAACGTTTTCTGTAAGTCTTCACAAGGTTGTCACACACTGTTGCTGGTATGTTGGTCCATTCCTCCATGCAGATCTCCTATAGAGCAGTGATGTTTTGGGGCTGTCGCTGGGCAACACGGACTTTCAACTCCCTCCAAAGGTTTTCTATGGGGTTGAGATCTGGAGACTGGCTAGGCCACTCCAGGACCTTGAAATGCTTCTTACGAAGCCACTCCTTCGTTGCCCAGGCGGTGTGTTTGGGATCATTGTCATGCGGAAAGACCCAGCCACGTTTCATCTTCATTGCCCTTGCTGATGGGAGGAGGTTTGCACTCAAAATGTCACGATACATGGCCCCATTCATTCTTTCATGTACACGGATCAGTCGTCCTGTTCCTTTGCAGAGAAACAGCCCCAAAGCATGATGTTGCCACCCCCATGCTTCACAGTAGGTATGGTGTTCTTTGGTTGCAAATCAGCATTCTCTCTCCTCCAAACACGACGAGTTGTGTTTCTACCAAACAGTTCTACTTTGGTTTGATCTGACCATATGACATTCTCCCAATCCTCTTCTGGATCATCCAAATGCTCTCTAGTAAACCTCAGACGGGCCCAGACATGTACTGGCTTAAGCAGGGGGACACGTCTGGCACTGCAGGATCTGAGTCCCTGGCGGCGTAGTGTGTTACTGATGGCAGCCTTTGTTATGTTGGTCCCAGCTCTCTGCAGGTCATTCACTAGGTCCCCCCCCGTGTGGTTCTGGGATTTCTGCTCACCGTTCTTGTGATCATTTTGACCCCACGGGGTGAGATCTTGCGTGGAGCCCCAGATCGAGGGAGATTATCAGTGGTCTTGTATGTCTTCCATTTTCTAATTATTGCTCCCACAGTTGATTTCTTCACACCAAGCTACTTGCCTATTGCAGATTCAGTCTTCCCAGCCTGGTGCGGGTCTACAATTTTGTTTCTGGTGTCCTTCGACAGCTCTTTGGTCTTCACCATAGTGGAGTTTGGAGTGTGACTGGTTGAGGTTGTGGACAGGTGTCTTTTATACTGATAACAAGTTCAAACAGGTGCCATTAATACAGGTAATGAGTGGAGGACAGAGGAGCCTCTTAAAGAAGAAGATACAGATCTGTGAGAGCCAGAAATCTCGCTTGTTTGTAGGAGACCAAATACTTATTTTCCACCATAATTGGCAAATAAATTCTTTCAAAAATCAGACAATGTGATTGGATTTGTTTCCACATTTTGTCTCTCATACTTGAGGTACCTATGATGACAATTACAGGCCTCTCTCATCTTTTTAAGTGGGGGGAACTTGTACAATTGGTGGTGAATAAATACTTTTTTGCCCCACTGTACTCGCCTCTATACTGCAGCATCAGTCTGCCCCACATCAACTCTAAAGCTGGATACACTTTAAAAACGTTTTTTTTTTTTTTATCTATTGCTGACTTTTCCGCTTCAGTTTGCAGCTGCCTGACCTCACAAACCATATCCCAGCTCCTGAGTTTGCCCTAAAGTGTTGTACCTCTCTACCCTCTCTATATGTCCTGGGCTGGTCATCACAATGAAAAGTGATGGGAAATCCAACATCTTTCAGTTCTCCTCACAAGAAAAGGTGAAGGGAAAATTCTTGCAATGTGGACATCTCTCTTTATAATACCAGAATCAGTTATTTCCTCTCTCTTTGGAGAAATGTTCTCTACTTCCAGTTTTCTCTATAACCAGATATGTGAAAGGATTTTCGGTGAGCAATAGGTCTCAAACTTTTAAAAATACATGTGTCCCTTTATAAGCTCAGATATCCTATGTATACATGATTTGGACAAAGTTATGTGGCCTGCCCTCCAAATGATGGAGTTCAGGTGCTTCTAGTGAAGGGTACTGTTAGTACCCCTCGTGTACAAAGCCAGCTCCAGAAAGACATGGTGTGACTAGTTTGGTGTGGAGGAACTCAAGTGTCCTGACCTCAACCCTACTGATCACCTCTGGGAGAAATTGGAAGACCAATAGTGATCCAGGTCTTCTCATCCAACATCAGTACCTGACCTAACAAATGGGCACAAATTCCCAGACACCCTCCAAAGTCTCCCCTGAGTAGAGGAGGATGTTATAGTCACAAAGGAGAAGGCAGCTCCAGAATGGTGTGGAGGAACTTGAGTCTCCCTGACCTCAACCCTACAAGTCATCTTTGGGAGGACTTGGAAGGCTGATGGTGATCTGTGGCCTTCTCATTCAACATCAGTACCTGACCTCACAAATTCTCACAGACCCTCCAAAATCTTCCCAGAGGAGGATGTTATAGTCACAAAAGGGGAAGGCTGCTCCATAAAGACATGGTGCGAACAGTTTGGTGTGGAGGAACTCAGGTGTCCTTCACAGAGCCCTCAATCCTACCGAACAGCATTGGAACACTGATTTCGAGCCAGGTCTTCTCATCCAACATCAGTACAAATTTCCCCTTCCTAGAACAGTAGAGGATGTTCTCCATATTAATGGTTTTAGAATAGGATTGTGAAGGAATGTGATGTAGATAATAATAGTAATCTGAAAATGTCTATTTTCTTATGTGCATACATATTTTCTCCTTACTCATTATATAAGTATACAGATTTGCTCTGTTCCTATATTTTCTCAAGATGGCGATTACCCCCTGCATCCCACACACAGAAGAACGCGGAACTGGAGATAAGACCAAAGAGAGCCAAACCTCGTTATGAAAATTATGCATCTTCTTTTCTATCTTAACCAATGAGATGTACCTATTAGACTAACATAGCAATGACGTATTTGTGTGTATAAAACATTAACACCGCCTTGAATAAATCAGAAGTGTAATGAGTTAGCAATTCTGAGCATGTCTCAGAGTGTTTACTTTTATATGCATGCATATCTACACTTTTCAAATTAGAGACAGCAGCAGATAACCTTGAGCTCGATTGTAGCTCTTAAATCATTTCCATAACAGATGGTGCCGAAACCCGGGACCTCAGGCTACGGTCGAAGTTATACCGCGACAAGCATTCGGGCGTTAACTGATTGATGAGAGGGGGTTTGCGCAGCCCTAACAGTACCGGTGAGTTGATTTATATTCTTACCACTGTACGACTCTCTTATCTTTCGGTTGACGGCTGGATTCTGTCGGTATGCTGAGACTGTCTTAGAGGCAGGTATTTCCTCGCCTGAGGTTGTTTAACGAACCTGCTGATGGGTTTCTGCTGACTGTATTTTTTGTTCACTGTCTGCCATTCTTTGGGTTACGAAACTCAGCAGTCTAAAAGTGCTACATGCGTGAATGTATGGTCTCATCTCCAGACGAGCTGTCGGCCTCTGGGATGAGATAGTTTCCTTGTAGCAGTCGTTTATAGACGGGTGTACTCTAGGTTCAAGGAACCTTTGAGGGTTATCTCAGCTGCGGGCTTTGCAGTCTGAAAGCGTTACAGAGGACTCACCCCAAGAAGAGTTGTCGGCCTCTTGGTGTAGAGCTGTAGAAAAACGTCTATAAACGGGTTTATTTTTGCAGGGTGGTCTGCCCTTGCGGTTATCTTAGCCTGCTGAAATTTTGCAGTTCGAAGAGTGGCAGGTGTAATGTCCTGTCGTGATTGTATTTGTGGTTTATTGTTTGCTATATACACGAGAGGGGGTGGGGACTGGTTAAGGTCGGAGGGGGGGGCTGCCCGGGGGATCTGTTGGGTCGCGGGCCGTTGCTCCTCACTACCCCTGACGTGTTTGTTCTTGTTCTGAGATTAACCGTACATTACAGGGTTATAGCAAACAGTAGCAACTTGGAGCGCAGTATGAGCCCCCACCGAAGGAATTTGCTGATAAGAACGCTGAGAAAAATATTAACTCCTTGGTTGTATGTATTCCCCTCTCAAGCCGTTAGCCGAGAAACAGAAAGTGATATTGTAATGAAAGTGATATTGTAAAGAAGGAGAGAAGAAGATGTTGAAATAGTTAACAAAGTTGAAAGAAGTGACGAAAGTTATGTTGCAGAAGAAACAGGGAGAAAAATCCTGTGTGATAAAGAAAATTGGATAAAGGAAGTTAAGAAAGATGGCGATTGTATTATGTATGTATAGCTGATGATATATTGGAACTTTAAACAAAGGAGGGGAGGGACAGCACTGCCCTCCGTCTAACAACCACTCCTTTCTCACCACCCAAGCACAACCCACTGTGACAACTCAGCCCGGCGGCCATCTTAGTGCACCCATGCCTTCACTTTCTACCCAGTCCAGTGCACTTCCTGCCGGCGGCCATCTTGGTACACCCAGTAAGCTTAAACAGCCTGTACCCAGCCCTCCCTGTTTTAAACCAAGATGGTTCATACCACACACCTGTCTTCCCCAATACGGGAGCATCACATTCCCAGGCCGGATATGTTAATGATGAAGAAGCATCTGAGTGGGAAGCCCGACAGCAGGCAGCAAGGCCACCCACTGATTTAACCCCCAATCCGGCTCCAGACTCTCACCAGTGATGTATGTCGCTTTTACTCTATCACAAACAGCGGCCTTAGTGACAAGTCTGCCTGACCCAGAGAAGCAGCCAATTCCCTTCTACCACAGGATAGTGCAGATACAAGAAACTTACTCAGCTGCCTGGAGAGACTAGATCAGCCTATGCCAAATCAAAGCAGGATATATCTTTTGGCCAGTCATGCAGATGGCCTTCAATGATGCCTGCCTGACAAGTGCCACTTTCTACACCTCAGGCGTGGAGTTCTGTGCACAACTCCACGACTGGGCAAAGGAGAAGTTGACGGATCAGAAGACCACAATCCAAGATATTACCCAAGATAAAGGGGAGTCTGAAGAAGTATCATACTAAACTCGTACAGGCCTTTGATGATCTGAGTTTCTCCCACTATGAAAAGAGACACACACGTTTCCTGCGTGGGAGTGGATGGGGTGCTCCGCTCCAGTCCATTTGCAGAGCCACTCCAAGTGGGGACATTTCCTGATTTGCTTGCCAGATTTGTGGTGTCCTCTACATGTCCCTTGAATCTACTAGGAGCTGATGTGTAGTCCGGACTACAGGCCTCAATCAGGACACACCTGAAGGGGGGATGAAGTTACATACTCCCCTATCTTTAGAAGACTCATCTGCTTTGTGTTCTCTGCCTCTCCTGATGACACTTAATGATGACACTTAATGAAGCAAAAACTTCAAGTTCAATACTGCAGGAAGTACTTGACAGAATCCCTGCGTGCCTATGGTCCACAGGACCGGAAGACAACGGTCACTTAAAGGTGCCACCAGTTTCAGTCAAGTTAAAAGAGGGCGCTTCATTGCCCCGGAAACCACAATAACCCCAAGAAGAGAATCCTAAAAAGAGAACCAGGTACCACTGTGGATGCCTTTGACTGCAAAATACCTCACAGAGGTGGACCTTACAAACGTTTTCTTCAGTGTCCACCCTCACCCCTCCTGCTGGTACCTTTTTGCATTCATCCACGGAAAGAAACGGCAACATACCTAAACAGTTGTGCCACAAGGGGCACAGAACTTTCCAAGCCAGTTTGCAAAAGCTATGGCTATCATCCTTGACACATGACAAGAGGAACACCCGGAAGTGATTCTCTTCCAACATGTTGATGACCTTCTCCTTTGTGTAGCTGACTTACCCCCTGTTGAAGTCACCTCAGAAAGCCTGTTGTGCTATCTTGCCAACCAGGGCTGCAAAGTCTTAAAGCCCAAATTGCAGTGGTGCTCAACATCTGTCATTTTCCTTGGACACTGTTTGTCCCATGGGACACGACACCCCACTGCCACAAGGTCAGAAATCCCTTCATGCCTTCCTTGGACTAATTTCCTAGTGCAGAGCATGGATTCCAGAAGCCTTCCTACTGATGCTCTGCAATCAGACCCTTCCAGATGTCTCCTGAAGAAATATCTAAAGTTTGAAACCCTTGAGTGCGCCACCCCCGGCGCTAGGGCTCCCAGCCTACGACAAAACGCTCAAGCTCTTTGTATCCGAACGTCTGGGACATGCTGCAGGTGTACTCACCCAATCACACGACATCAGCCTACGCCCCATAGGATATTATTCCTGTCGGCTGGATGCGGTAGCAAGAGGAGGCCTATTGTGTCTGCGAGCTGGATTTGCTACACAAGCCTTGCTTGACAAAACTCTGAACTTGGTCCTCGGACACTGCCTCGTTCTGCTTGTTCCCCATGACGTTGTTGCCATATTCAACCAAGATCCAGCCGAAACACTTGTCCACTACCAGACACTTGAGACTCCTGTGTTCCCTCCTACTAGACAGCATTACTCTATTAAGTTGTCAAGCACTGAACCCTACCACCCTTCTTCCACTTCTCGAGGGGGGAAAGGAGGAGGAGGAGTAGAGTCTTGACTTGTCACCCCCGTGACCGCACAGGACACGCGGTCACCACTGAAAATACTGTACTACAAGCTGAAGCCTTACCACCGGTGATGTCTGCACAGGAGGCAGAGCTGTAAGCACTTACTACAGCACGTAAATGGGCAGAGGGAAAAAGAGCCAACATTCATATGGACTCAAGATATGCTTTCAACATTGCCCATGATTATGGTGTTATCTAGAACAGAGGATTCCTGATGGCTGCAGGAACACCTGTGAAAACTTGATTGATGCCTTGCTTCTCACAACCCAAGTGACTATTCTGAGTAAAAGCACACTACAAACTGAACTCAAAGGAAGCTCGAGGCAATCATCGAGCCAATACAGCTGCCAAACAGACAGCTGGTGGTCCACGGGAAGTGGACAGCAGGGTGGTAGAAGAAGACCACCCCGTGCTTACCTTACAGACTTTCCCAGTGGACAGAGTTTATCTAAAAGAACTACAGGAAACAACAAGTCCGGATAAGAAGGAAAGCTGGAAATGGAGAAAAGGAGCAACTCTCAGAAATGGACTATTCGAGTGCAACAAGAAGCCTTGTCTACTCAGGAGTATGTACCCAGCCGTGGTGCAATGGGCACATGGACTTTATGAACTCTCTTATCAACAAGTGTTGCACTAAGAGTTACTCCACTGACCGACAGCTTCTGCAGATCATGCATTATCTGCACCAAATGTAACCCAGGATGCACAGAAGAAGCACCTGGCAAAAGCCCTATACCCCATTCCAGAGGATGCAAATTGATCATTCTCAAGTGCCAAGAAGTGGCAGATTCGAATACGCCCTAGTGGAAGTGGTCATGACTGCCAGGACCACAGCTAAGAAACTACTGAGTGAGATAGTATGTAGATTTGGGGTCCCAGAGGTGATATTGAGAGATCAGGGACCAGCCTTAACAACAACCCTTACTAAAGAGATTTGGGCAGCACTGGGGGTTCAGTTGGCACTACACACCCCATACCACCCTCAAAGTAGCGGGAAGGTAGAAAGGATGAATGGGACACTAAAAACAGGATGTTAAAGATGGCCCAATAGACTAACATGAGTTGGCCCATTGCCCTGTTCAGTGTCAGACACACCCCCAGGGGAAACATGCCCTATCCCCTTATGAAATTTTGTTTGGTTCAGCTCCCAGACTTGGTTGTTACTTTCCACAACAGTTACAGTTGCAGTCTGATGTGTTGACTAATTATGTAACCACATTATCACGAGAATTAACCTGAATGCATGTCCAGGTGTTTTCTTCCATTCCAGATCCTGAATTAGATACAGGAACACACCAACTACTGCCTGGAGATCCTTGAGCCAAGTTATGATGGTCCATTCCAAGTTTTGGTGACCACAGCCACCTCAGTCAAGTTGGCCAGGAAGAACACCTGAATGCATGCTTATCACTGCAGGAGAGCGTGTTTTCGGGTGCTGCATATCCTTTTTCTGTTTGATCTAGGGGGGAGGGGCCCAGGAGGTGGCCATCACAAAAATGATAACATAATTACGTTTTGGTGTAACTCTTCAGGTACACATGTGACCACCTTTACCTTAGATTACTGTGACATAGTACCTTGTCCGTTTGACCCTTCATGGTGATGCCATTGGTACAGTGATATCCCTGACGGTAAGGACATATATGTATGCCACACAGACAGTTACTGGGGACAGAGTTGTGGTTTCTGTGGGGGCCAGTGGGTTGGAACACAGGGCCAGACTGGGCGACCACAGAGTGCATTAGACAAAAAAGATGAAAATAGAAAGCCCCATATCCTAACCAAAGATACCCCTGATACATACACTGACCCAGCACACAGTCAGAGGAGGAAGCGAGCAGCTCTCTCCGGAAGCTTTGATTCTCATGTATACATACATGTCATAGGGGTTACAAGGGGGGTCCCTGATGAGTTTAAAGGCAGGGATCAGGTAAAAGCTGGTTTTGAGTCTTTGATCCCCATAACAACTGTCAGCAAGAATGTAGATTGAATTAACTACATGTCATGGTTATGCAATAGAGTTTGTCGATCAGCATACCTGTCTCCATGTGTTCATCTCTAGAGACCAGCTGACCCTCACCTGACTGCTTTTGTAACCTCCCCTCTAAGCATGACCCCACCCCAGGCCCTATCAGGGAACCCTATATTAACCTGTGCACTGCAAGCCAGCAGTGCTGATCAACCACTGTGTGTTAGCCTCTATGTGTACTTGCTGTGTTTCCTACATCTGATTCCTGTTACCGACTTTGGCCTGTTCCCGACCATCCCTGTTTGCCTGTGACCCTGATGTTCCAGCCAGCTCCCTCCTTCCTCATCTCCTGTAGTCTACCGTGAGCGTGAGCTGTGAGACCCTGGGGGCCGCGACCTGGAGCCAGACTGCAGCGCAGTCCATCCTCACCACTAGAGGCTCTGGTGAACACCTGCTGGCTCTTAGACTCCGCGTCCTGGGGAATCTATGCTCTAGCTCCCAGTGGGATCTGTGTCAGTGATCCAGTAGACCTGCTTCCTGAACCTCCCAAGGTACAATCCGCAGCAGTCAGTGCTAGGGTCCACTACCTTGCGGTGCACTCCTGATCCCAACGGTGTGCATCTGTCACCCAGCCTCTAGGTGACCTGACACTACACATATTATAACTAACAGAGATTTGTAAATTACACTAAAAATGCCCTCCAGGGAATTGCTGACCAGTTAGCCCCCACTTCCTACATGACATTCCAGGACCGGATGGCCTTAGACATGGTGCTAGCTGGGAAAGGAGGTGTTTTGTAAAATCATAGGAAAAAACGGGAACCTGTTGTACATACATTCCTGATAATACTGGCCCAAATGGGAGGGTTACTTTAGCTATAAAGAAATTAGAAGATCTGTCACTAGAGTTGAAGAAGAACTCAGGTATCACAGACCCATGGGACCAATATTTTAGCTGGATGAGTGGGTGGCAGAAGGTGCTCGCCCAGATACGGGTAACGGTATTAATAATCCTGGTCCTTTTAGCCCTGATTATATGCTGTATTCTACTTTTTGTAAAAAAGTTAATGAGCAAGGCTGTAGACAATAGCACACCTACATTTCTCCACCAAGAAGAAGAGGACCTCCTTATGATGGAAGATGACAATTCACTCCCCTACAGTCACTCCCTGTCCATAATCTCATAATCCTATAGGGTTATAGGGATAGATAGCGCCTGACTGCACCTCTCCAGCTGTATCGAGGAGGGAAGTGAACAGTTGCTGCCCAATTCTATATACAGCCTAAAAGAGTTGCTGAGGAGAAGGGCCAGGCTAAAAAGTAGGACCTTTAGTATTAGGGACAGAAAAGAGAAAATAGTCATTTTAGGGGGGATTGTGAAGGAATGTGATGTAGATAATAATAGTAATCTGAAAATGTCTATTTTCTTATGTGCATACATATTTTCTCCTTACTCATTATATAAGTATACAGATTTGCTCTGTTCCTATATTTTCTCAAGATGGCGATTACCCCCTGCATCCCACACACAGAAGAACGCGGAACTGGAGATAAGACCAAAGAGAGCCAAACCTCGTTATGAAAATTATGCATCTTCTTTTCTATCTTAACCAATGAGATGTACCTATTAGACTAACATAGCAATGACGTATTTGTGTGTATAAAACATTAACACCGCCTTGAATAAATCAGAAGTGTAATGAGTTAGCAATTCTGAGCATGTCTCAGAGTGTTTACTTTTATATGCATGCATATCTACACTTTTCAAATTAGAGACAGCAGCAGATAACCTTGAGCTCGATTGTAGCTCTTAAATCATTTCCATAACAGGATGTCCATATAGGTGTGATGGTCCGGTGTTGACATCCTCCTGGCCATATAGTGTCATTTTTGTATTATTAAAAAATGTAAAAAGACAAACAGTGATTTTTTTTACCAGCTTTATTATAAAACAAAATTGTAACATTCTACAAAAGTCGTGCAATGTATATTCACATCAGAATTGTATTGTATAGAGGAAGCCATAGAGACAGGCAGGATAGTTACCGAGGAGTCATTGGATTGGCTGCTCTGCTGTGATGAGTTAAACCATTTCATCTCCGGAAGGTTTTACCCCCCTTCATGACCAGGCCATTTTTTTGTTATTCAGCACTGCGCTACTTCAACTGGCGGTCATACGACACTGTACTCAGTATAAGCTGAGTTTCTCAGTCCATTTTTTAGGCCTCGGCTTATACTCGAGTACAACATCGAATACAACATAGATTGCCTCTTCATTACGGAAAGCTGGCTAACATCCGACTGCAATACCATCCTAACTGAATTGGTGCCTGAGAACTACAGCATCCTAACCGAGCATAGAATAGGAAAAAAAGGAGGAGGCCTAGCAGTTATCTTCAAATCGCACCTTGCCTTCACCAAACCAACTTCGCAGAACTCAGTGCCTTTCATGGAGACGCTTCCTCTGCATCTTCAAACAACACCCCAAGACACCATTCGCATATTACTATGCTACAGACCACCAGGACCAAAGACCAATCTCCCTACACCACTCACCGAACTTATTTCAATGCACACCCTGAAAACCAAAAACCTTCTGGTACTTGGAGACTTCAACCTTTGGGCAAACTCTACCCAAGACCCTATTGCGACCGCCTGCATCAACCAACTGGAAGAGCTAGGTCTTCAACGGCTGATAAATACTCCTACGCATGATTCAGGACACACTCTAGACCTCATCTCCCAACAGAATATGGACATCAACATATTCGACAACACACCACTATCATGGATGGACCACCACGCTATAAAATAGGGTTGTCCCGATACCGATACTAGTATCGGTATCGGCACCGATACCGAGCATTTGCCCAAGTACTTGTACTCGGGCAAATACTCCCGATGCTTCCCCCGATACCTAAAAGTCAGCTGTGATCGGCGAATGGGGGAGTTACAAGCTTCTCCCCCCCACCGGCTTTCAGCTGCTTTAGTGACATACAGCGGTGATCGCTCACCGCTGGCTGTCACTGCATCCTTCTCCATGCCCCCTCCTTTCCTCTGTGCCTCTCCGCTGTCCCCCTCCGTTCCCCTCTCCTTTTCTGTCCCCCTCCGCTGTCCCCTCCGTTCCTCTTTCCTTCCCTGTGCCTCTCCGCTGTCCCCTCCATTCCTCTCTCCTTTTCTGTCCCCCTCCATTCCCCTCTCCTTCTCTGTCACCCTCCGTTCTCCCCCTCCGTTCCCCTCTCCTTTTCTGTCCCCCTCCGCTTTCCCCTCCGTTCCTCTTTCCTTCCCTGTGCCTCTCCGCTGTCCCCTCCATTCCTCTCTCCTTTTCTGTCCCCCTCCATTCCCCTCTCCTTTTCTGTCCCCCTCCGCTGTCCCCTCCGTTCCTCAGATGACGGAGAATCATGTCTCCTGATACTGCTAGACCTTAGTGCAGCATTTGATACAGTGGACCACAATACTCTACTTGTCCGCCTCACAGAAGTAGCAGGAGCCACAGATTCGAGTCTAAAATGGTTTGCATCCTTCTTAGAGAATCGCTCTCAGACAGTGAAACTGGGAGCATTCACCTCTAACACCCAGACAATTTCCTGAGGAGTCCCCCAGGGTTCACCCTTGTCGCCAGTGCTATTCAACATCTACATCCGCCCACCAGTGGCGGCCCGTCCAAAGGGGGCGCCTGGGCGCCGCCCCCCACCCCTCCAGGCAGCAAAAAATAAAAAAGTAAAAAAAAAAAAAATAATAATTTTTTTTTTATTACTGGCCCTTTAAAAAAAAAAAAAAAGGTCCTTAAGTGCACTGTGTTTGGACGCCGGACACAGTGCACTTATAGGAAGCGCCACGTCTATGCAATCACGAGATTGCAGACGTGGCGCTGCATTTGCGGGCGTTTAGCCCGCCTTGTGGCATTTTCTAAAGCGCCGAGTAGCTTCCGCCCGACCATAGTAATACATACTACAGGCGCCGGGCGGAAGCTACTCGGCACTTCAGATTTGATTGACATCTGCCCTGAGTCAGATGTCACTTCCTAATTCTCTCTCTCATTGCGCCCGAGAGAGGAAACAGGAAGAATGCTGGTGCCAGTGTGAGGAGGAGGACACCGCAGAAGACCCAAGGTAAGTACCGCTGGCACTGTGTGGAGAATGGGGGGGACAGAGGCTACATTTGGGGGGGCAGAGGCTGCATTTGGGGGGGACAGAGGCTGCATTTGGGGGGACAGAGGCTGCATTTGGGGGGGACAGAGGCTACATTTGGGGGGGACAGAGGCTGCATTTGGGGGGGACAGAGGCTACATTTGGGGGGGACAGAGGCTACATTTGGGGGGCAGAGGCTGCATTTGGGGGGGACAGAGGCTGCATTTGGGGGGGACAGAGGCTGAATTTGGGGGGGAGACAACTGCTGTGGGGGGGCCTCTGATGGGAACACCTGATGTGGGGGGGCTCTGATGGGGGACACCTGCTGTGGGGGGGCTCTGATGGGGGACACCTGCTGTGGGGGGACTCTGATGGGGGACACCTGCTGTGGGGGGACTCTGATGGGGACACCTGCTGTGGGGGGACTCTGATGGGGACACCTGCTGTGGGGGGACTCTGATGGGGACACCTGCTGTGGGGGGACTCTGATGGGGACACCTGCTGTGGGGGGACTCTGATGGGGACACCTGCTGTGGGGGGACTCTGATGGGGACACCTGCTGTGGGGGGACTCTGATGGGGACACCTGCTGTGGGGGGGCTCTGATGGGGGACACCTGCTGTGGGGGGCTCTGATGGGGGACACCTGCTGTGGGGGGCTCTGATGGGCGACTCCTGTTTTGGGGGGACTCTGATGGGGACACCTGCTTTGGGGGACACCTGCTGTGGGGGGCTCTGATGGGGGACACCTGCTGTAGGGGGACTCTGATGGGGGACACCTGCTGTGGGGGGACTCTGATGGGGGACACCTGCTGTGGGGGGACTCTGATGGGGGACACCTGCTGTGGGGGGACTCTGATGGGGGACACCTGCTGTGGGGGACTCTGATGGGGGACACCTGCTGTGGGGGGGGGCTCTGATGGGGGACACCTGCTGTGGGGGGGGCTCTGATGGGGGACACCTGCTGTGGGGGGGGGGCTCTGATGGGGGACACCTGCTGTGGGGGGGCTCTGATGGGGGACACCTGCTGTGGGGGGGCTCTGATGGGGGACACCTGCTGTGGGGGGGCTCTGATGGGGGACACCTGCTGTGGGGGGGCTCTGATGGGGGACACCTGCTGTGGGGGGCTCTGATGGGGGACACCTGCTGTGGGGGGACTCTGATTGGGGACACCTGCTGTGGGGGGGCTCTGATGGGGGACACCTGCTGTGGGGGGGCTCTGATGGGGACACCTGCTGTGGGGGGGCTCTGATAGGGACACCTGCTGTGGGGGGGCTCTGATGGGGGACACCTGCTGTGGGGGGCTCTGATGGGCGACTCCTGTTTTGGGGGGACTCTGATGGGGACACCTGCTGTGGGGGGACTCTGATGGGGACACCTGCTTTGGGGGACACCTGCTGTGGGGGGCTCTGACGGGGAACACCTGCTGTGGGGGGGCTCTGATGGGGTACACCTGCTGTGGGGGGCTCTGATGGGCGACTCCTGTTTCGGGGGGACTCTGATGGGGACACCTGCTGTGGGGGGACTCTGATGGGGACACCTGCTTTGGGGGACACCTGCTGTGGGGAGCTCTGATGGGGGACACCTGCTGTGAGAGGGCTCTGATGGGGACACCTGCTGTGGGGGCTCTGATGGGGGACACCTGCTGTGGGGGGGCTCTGATGGGGGACACCTGCTGTGGGGGGGCTCTGATGGGGGACACCTGCTGTGGGGGGGCTCTGATGGGGGGACACCTGCTGTGGGGGGGCTCTGATGGGGGGACACCTGCTGTGGGGGGGCTCTGATGGGGGACACCTGCTGTGGGGGGGCTCTGATGGGGGACACCTGCTGTGGGGGGGCTCTGATGGGGGACACCTGCTGTGGGGGGGCTCTGATGGGGACACCTGCTGTGGGGGGGGCTCTGATGGGGACACCTGCTGTGGGGGGGCTCTGATAGGGACACCTGCTGTGGGGGGGCTCTGATGGGGGACACCTGCTGTGGGGGGCTCTGATGGGCGACTCCTGTTTTGGGGGGACTCTGATGGGGACCATCTGCTGTGGTGGGACTCTGATGGGGACACCTGCTTTGGGGGACACCTGCTGTGGGGGGCTCTGATGGGGAACACCTGCTGTGGGGGGGCTCTGATGGGGGACACCTGCTGTGGGGGGCTCTGATGGGCGACTCCTGTTTTGGGGGGACTCTGATGGGGACACCTGCTGTGGGGGGACTCTGATGGGGACACCTGCTTTGGGGGACACCTGCTTTGGGGGGCTCTGATGGGGAACACCTGCTGTGGGGGGGCTCTGATGGGGGACACCTGCTGCGGGGGGCTCTGATGGGCGACTCCTGTTTTGGGGGGGCCTGTGAGGGACACATGCTGTGGGGGGGCTCTGATGGGGGACACCTGCTGTGGGGGGCTCTGATGTGCGACTCCTGTTTTGGGGGGACTCTGATGGGGACACCTGCTGTGGAGGGACTCCGATTGAGACACCTGCTTTGGGGGACACCTGCTGTGGGGGGCTCTGATGGGGGACACCTGCTGTGGGGGGCTCTGATGTGGGACACCTGCTGTGGGGGGACTCTGATGGGGGACACCTGCTGTGGGGGGACTCTGATGGGGGACACCTGCTGTAGGGGGACACTGATGGGGGACACCTGCTGTGGGGGACTCTGATGGGGGACACTTGCTGTGGGGGGCTCTGATGGGGGACACCTGCTGTGGGGGGGCTCTGATGGAGACACCTGCTGTGGGGGGCTCTGATGGGGGACACCTGCTGTGGGGGGCGCTGATGGGGACACCTGCTGTGGGGGGCTCTGATGGGGGACACCTGCTGTGGGGGGCTCTGATGGGGGACACCTGCTGTGGGGGGGCTCTGATGGGGAACACCTGCTGTGGGGGACTCTGATGGGGGACACCTGCTGTGGGGGGCTCTGATGGGGAACACCTGCTGTAGGGGGCTCTGATGGGGGACACCTGCTGTGGGGGGCTTTGATAGGGGACACCTGCTGTGGGGGGATCTGATGGGGACACATATGGCAACTCTGATGTAAGGGGACAGAGGCTGTATTTGGGGGGGGGGGGCAGGGGCTGCATTTGGGGGGACAGAGGCTGCATTTTATGTGACAGAGGCTGCATGTAAAGACGGACTGCTGGGGACACCTGATGGCATCTGGTTGTAGGCGACGTGGCTAGTGACACACTCGGGGCTCCCACTGATTCTGCATTATGGTGAGTTGAATGATTTCATTTTATATTACAATGTAATAATAAAAATAATGCGCTTCAATCATCCTGACACCATAACAACCATGGTGCCGGGATGATTGAAGCGCTAACACCAGGTGTTTGGAGTATCTTCATCTGCTGATTGTTAAACTTTCTAGAATACACATTTCTATTGTTGTGTAGGATCCGGGCCTGCTGTCCCTCTCTCCCTCTCCCTCCATCCCTCGTTCATCTCAGACGCTAACCACACCACCTTAGAGCCACGCCCACTATTTCGCTGAAACCACGCCCATTTTCACCAAGTGGGAGGGGTCAAAAAGGAAGGGCGGGGTCTGGCGCCCCCCCATCCTAAAACTTCACCAGCCGCCACTGCCGCCCACTCCTCAAAATCATCAAAAAATCGGACCTCTGCTTCCACTCATACGCTGACGACACCCAAATCTACTTTCGCATCACCGGACAAAAAGACCACCATCAACAACTAGAGAAATGTCTCACTTTGAGAGATGACTGGATGACCATCAGTTCCCTCAAACTCAACGGGTCTAAAACAGAACTTCTCCTCCTACACGCTAACCAAAATCCCAAATCCAAGACTCCATGGACACCTCCCACCATCTTCGGACAGACCATCTCTCCGAGCACCAAAGCCAAGAGTCTCGGAGTTATCTATGACTCAGGAATGACAATGGATGCACAAATAGGATCAGTAGTCAGTGGATCTCACAATCTCCTCCGCCTGCTACGCAGACTCATCCCCCTTCATCCCAGAAGAGGACAAAGCAGCAGTTGTGGGAACAATCATCAATTCCCGTCTTGACTACGCAAACTCACTCTACATAGGATTACCCCAATATCAGATTGCGCACCTACAGGCCATACAAAACGCGGCGGCAAGACTGTTAACAGGAAAAAACCCCTGGGAGTCCATCTCCCCATCCCTGAGGAGCCCTACATTGGCTAACGGTAAAGAATCGGATCACATTCAAGACCCTCTGCCTCACCCACAAATGTATACATGGAAACGCCCCTCAATACCTCCGAGAGAAAATAAAACCCTACACACCCAATCACAATCTGCGATCATCCAACCAAAACCTCCTCCTCGTTCCCAAATACCGCTACAAAGCAAGGGGAGAACACAGATTCGCAGTCCAGGGACCTCGGCTATGGAATACTCTTCCGACTCACATCCGCATGGAAGAAAACCATCAGGAAAAAACTAAAGACCTTCCTCTTCTAAGAAGCTGTTCAACACTAAACGCATTTAGCGCCTTGAGGCGATTCAGTTGGCATTGCAGCGCTTTACAAATCATTCATTCAGTGAAAGTCAATTTAAGAAGAAAATGTCCCACAATGGAGGTGGAAAAGGGGCGGGGCTGAGAGCTCTGTGCCGCTGGGCTGTCACCATGGGATGTACACTGAGTGCTGAGGACAGGGCGGCAGTGGAGAGGAGTAAGATGATCGACCGGAACCTGAGAGAGGATGGAGAGAAGGCGGCCCAGGAGGTCAAGCTGCTCCTGCTCGGTAGGTGTGCCGGCCGGGATGTGCATTCCTGTACCCCTTCATTGTGATCTGCACTCCGCCATTGTCTGCCCAGACCTCCCTGTCCATGTGCCAGTCACTGGGTGTGGTGACCGGAGGATGAGCAACCGATCACTGATCGATCAGAGCGCTCTGCAATCATCATGTCTGACTATCCACTCACATGTCACACCTCACCACTTCATTGGATGGAGGTCTCATCAAATACACATCGATGACATCCACTTCCTATCACATTGTAAAATGAATTGTACAGAGATTGGAACATGTATGGGGATCCTTAGGCTGGCCAAAGAAAAGACAGAATGGATTGTCCTGTCTACACATTGGAGGTGGATAGAGGAATCCTCCCCGCTGTCCTATTGTATTATCAGGGAGAACTGTCAGTACACACTGATCAGCACTGCAGGCTCAGATCCAGACAACATTTACAGACAGCCCCCAATCATTAGATCGGACTCCTCCAACAGGAACCGCCATAGATGGATCAATATTTGGCTGATTATGGCCAACTTTCAATCCATCCATGGGCAGATTTAATCTGACTCCACACACAGCGGGACATCATGACATCTACCAGGAACTGGTAAGGCTGCATTTCATGGGCACTGATGGGCACTGGCATTTCCCACCCTAGGCTTATACTCGAGTCAATACGTTTTTTCTGATAAATGTAGGGTTGTCCCAATACCACTTTCTTAAGACCGAGTACAAGTACTGATACTTTTTTCCAAGTACTCGCTGATACCGATTACCGATACCTTTTTTTTTATGTCATGTGACAGTGCAACGTGTGTCAGTAGTTTTTTGTTTTTTCAATTTTATTTTTTACAATTCATTTTTTTTATTATTTTTTACAATTTATTTTGTTATGTTTTTTTTACAATGCTTTCTTTTTTTTTAAGGGGGGGGGGGGAGTGGACAATGTCAGTGTGTTTTTTAATTTTATTTGTTATTATTTTTTACAATTCATTTCTTTTTATTACTTATTGCAATTCTTTTTTTTAAATTATTATTAGTCCTGTTGGGGGGCTTTGGTAAGATATCAGGGGTCTTAATAGACCCCTGACATCTCCCCTTTCAGACAGAGAATGGGACTGAGGACACAGATTCCCAGTCCCCTTCTCAGCAGCCTCAGCTGCACTGAAAATGAATGGAGAGGAGACAGAGGCTCCTCTCCATTCATAAACTGAAGCACCGTAAACACAGGAGATTACAATGTTTCAGTTATGTGAATGGACAGAGTCAGTTATCACTGACTGTTCATTCGGAAAAGGAAGGAGCCAGATTTACTGGCTCCTATCTCCGCTCTCCATCCTGAAAGATTGAGGGGGCAGAGGAGGAGAACGGAGGGGGCAGAGGAGGAGAACGGAGGGGGACAGCAGCACGGAGGGGGCAGAGGAGGAGAACGGAGGGGGACAGCAGCACGGAGGGGGCAGAGGAGGAGAACGGAGGGGGATAGCAGCACGGAGGGGGCAGAGGAGGAGAACGGAGGGGGATAGCAGCACGGAGGGGGCAGAGGAGGAGAACGGAGGGGGATAGCAGCACGGAGGGGGCAGAGGAGGAGAACGGAGGGGGACAGCAGCACGGAGGGGGCAGAGGAGGAGAACGGAGGGGGACAGCAGCACGGAGGGGGCAGAGGAGGAGAACGGAGGGGGACAGCAGCACGGAGGGGGCAGAGGAGGAGAACGGAGGGGGATAGCAGCACGGAGGGGGCAGAGGAGGAGAACGGAGGGGGATAGCAGCACGGAGGGGGCAGAGGAGGAGAACGGAGGGGGACAGCAGCACGGAGGGGGCAGAGGAGGAGAACGGAGGGGGACAGCAGCACGGAGAGGGCAGAGGAGAAGAACGGAGGGAGTCAGCAGCACGGAGGGGGCAGAGGAGAAGAACGGAGGGGGACAGCAGCACGGAGGGGGCAGAGGAGAAGAACGGAGGGGGACAGCAGCACGGGGGGGCAGAGGAGAATGGAGGGGGACAGCAGCACGGAGGGGGCAGAGGAGGAGAACGGAGGGGGACAGCAACACAGAGGGGGCAGAGGAGAAGAACGGAGGGGGACAGCAACACGGAGGGGGCAGAGGAGGAGAACGGAGGGGGACAGCAACACGGAGGGGGCAGAGGAGAAGAACGGAGGGGGACAGCAGCACGGAGGGGGCAGAGGAGGAGAACGGAGGGGGACAGCAGCATGGAGGGGGCAGAGGAAAAGAACGGAGGGGGACAGCAGCACGGAGGGGGCAGAGGATGAGAACGGAGGGGGA